>CM077229.1:17061168-17143668 GCA_039654775.1 Spinibarbus caldwelli | reverse complement strand
TTATTTTGAGTGCAGGAAACGCAGCTGTTAAACGTCTAATAGATGTGACCTCACGTGCCGCACAGCAGACCCCTCCCTCCCCTCTGCAGCATGTGCCTGAATGAAAGCAGTGTGTTTCTCTTTAAATGCGGAGCTCCGTCCCATTGCCTCGTCACTTTGTGTTGCCATGGTGCTCTCCCCTGCACTGCACAGGGCCTGTTGTCATCGCGACCGGCTGAGTGACAGCTGGGCCCTGGAGCTTTAGCCTGCTTAAGAGGCCGCGCTACTGCCGCGTCTGGGTTTTAGTGTCTTTTGGGCGTCCTTACGCCTGTCTGCATACGCAGATTTATTCCACAAGCTTTAGGAAAGATCTCCACCTGCCATCTCATTCGAGCGTCACGCGGCTCCTACGTGGCTTTTTGCTTGTTCCTGACATTACTCCTCAGAAAGGGTCAGCCCACCCTGGACCTGCAGCAGAGGTTGTCATGGTTACCAGGCATTGTGCATCACCGTGATGTCAACAGTCCGTTAAAATCCCATTGGACCCGAAACGGCTGCTGTAATCCCTCTTAAACCTCATCTAACCCTAGATGGACACTGCTTTGTGCTTCGAGTGATTTCATGCCTATGCATGTAATGTTACTCTCTCTGTCGCACAACTCTCTCTCTGTCTCAACAGGTGTGTGTGTGAATTGTCTATTCCATATTAAGCTGTCTCTGGAGTGGTGGGCTATGATTAGCACATGCATACCCGTTACATTTAATTGGATCTTCAATTACAGCACTACACACGCTGCCCTCTGTCTTTTCCGTCTCTCATGTGTTTTCTCTCTGTGATCAGTTTTGTACAAATTTTTGTTTAATTTATTTTATTTATTTTGTTTGATGCAACGTACAACAACATGGTGTGCTGTGATGATATTTCCATATTAAGGCTGTTATTTAATTATAGATGTTATTTAATTATGACATTCAACTCCTGACCACCCAGTAATTGGCCCTATTTATGTCTTTTTATATTTGTATATAAACAAAATAGTATGTATTGAAATGAAACATATTATATATTATATTATATTGTAGCTTATTTAAAAATACATTAATTCGGTCCACTGGTTAGTCAAGTTATCCCATCCCATCATGCAAAGTCACATGACTTTTCTGATGCGCATGGTGGAATTTATTCAGTAAATTTGTTTCCATCGTAGTTTATGCACATTTTTTGTCTTATCGGAAAAAGGTTTATCCTACTCAGTTGTGCGCATAAATTATTTATGTGCATTTTTAGAATTTATGTGCCTTTTTGCATTTTCATCCAGCATTGTTTTTTGTTGTTGTTGTTGTTGTTGTTGTTGTTGTTTTTTTTGTTTTTTTTAAATGCGATATTCCAAAATGTGTGTAAATATAGGTGAATGGAAACATAGTTACCAATTACATTGTTTTACATTTTACAAGCCTCACACCAGGACTATTGAATTAGCTTCATTTGAGGGCCAGTTTACCAAATTGAAAATTTGAAGGGGGTGGGCATCCCAATCTCTTTCTGAGGGGCCTATAAATTTAGAAATTAAGTTGAAATGCATAATCAGCAGTAAAATTAACTAATATTACCAACACCAACATCTATAAAAGGCTAACATTAGTGCTGTCTGTCAATTGATTAAAAAAACATTAACGAATTAATTGTTTACTTCCAGTTTTAATCTCTGATGTTTCTATTAAATTCATTTATCCCTCAATTTTAGCCATTAATTATAGCCATTCAACATTACAGTATAATTGAAAGCCATTTTTTTTATTTAATAGGCTCTGAAAATTATAACCACTTTTTAATTTAAATGAAGTTTAAATAATCTTAAGCTATACATTGTATATGCATAAACTATAGGCCTATAGATTAATCTTTATTCAAGCTACAAAAATTAATAAGCGAGCAGAGCAGTGAGTGATTTCTCTATTTCTTTTGATCTTTGATTTCCATCAGTGACAGACTTCAGCAGGTTTCACTTTAAAAGCAGCACTGTCACTTTAAAGCCTGATGCACATGGACTTTTTTTTTTTTATCAGTCACTGAGTATATATTTTGAATAATGTTAAAATTGTTTAATTTCTGTAAATTTTGAATATAAAACCAACTGTTTCAATGCAAATATGAGACAGTAGTGAGCTTGCAGAGAGAGTCCACTTGCTCTTCCGATTGGCTGTGATTTGTGATATTTTGTCGTGTCTTGTAGAATTATCATTTCTGGTGTGGACACAATCTTATCACATTGGGACTGGTTAGGACCAGGTGTTAAAGGTGAAATGTGTAATTTCTGCACTGATTCGTCACCAAACAATATTTAAAGAAAACTGACTTTTAGATGTCAATGAATATTGAAATTTGAGAGGAGAAGATTCTTACACAGGACAGTAACACTTCTAGGTTAATTTCAAGTTGGACGTTGATTAGCTTGATACGCACAGAGTAAAGCAAATGTTTGTGAACCATTAACAACACTGAGTGTCATAATTCGTTTATGTGATCAAAATAATGCTGTTTATTTATTTATTTTTTAAAATCTGTCAAACCTCTCTGCATTTGCACCTACTCAAACACCTTCTCTCGGTCTCCTTTTGACTCGCTGCCTATTTAAACTGCTCATCCTAACCCTGCTGAGAGAGGCAACTGTTTTTTTTAGTAAAGACACTATAGTTTATTGTCACCGATGCACAGGAAATCCCCCAGCTTGTCACCTGTCCCGCTTTGATAATCTTATCGCTAAAACCACACCGCAATGTAAAAGCATCAATAAAACCTGCTAATCATTTATCGCCTGCCTGGAAGGGCCGTTTCTTTATAAGAGCTCTTGTTCTCATTTGACTCGTACACACACACACACACACACACTCTTTCTCTCAAAGGTCCGCCCCTCAGCAGTTCACACACTTTCACTTTGACATTTGGGCTGCAAAGCGCCAACGGAATCAGGAAGTGTGAACGTGAGGTAGGCACAGACAGCACGCGGTGAATGTGACGAGAAGGCCAGCAGGTACAATTTCTCATCGCTTGCAGTACGACATGATTAAGAGGAAAGTGGGAATACAACAAAAACAGGAAAGAGAAACAAATACGGAGTGGTTTCTGTGCGCTGTCGCGCTGCTTGTGCCGTTTACGCTGCAGATGCATTGATTTATGGTAGGTTTTGGAACAATTTTTGTAGATAATCCTGTTTTTTTTTTTTTTTTTTTTTTTTTAAGGACTATGTATATTTTGAAGTATATATGTGCTTGTTTTTGTCATCTCATGTGTTGAAAACAGCACATGCTTTCTTCATGTGCAGAAGTGTAGTAATATGCAAATTACCTCGTAACTGTTGTTTATGTGAGTGCATTGGTGTCAGGTTAAGCATGTAATCTGTTTCTATACTGGCATTAGAGTGGCTGTGTGACCTTGACACATTTTTTGTGTGAGAAAAATTACTGTTATGTTTATATATGCGATTATAAATCCGTCTGGAATGGTCCATCTTTCTTTATGTGTCCTTTCTGCCAATAAAACTTGGCATTAAGGGTTCTTTTGCAGCCAATTTTATATGCAAAACACTCTTGCCATTTCTGGTTTTACTCTAAATCATCTTCCATTCATTTCACTCACTTCTAATCACACGTGGAAGCGAGGACTCTTTCGTTGGGCATGTTCGTGTGGTTCAGATAGGGTCTGGGGTTTGTGACAGACTTCATTGTGAGATTACAGAGAAGTGTGATCCTGTTATTTCACTTTCTACAAGCCGCGTCCCGCCAGCTGAGGGCATGATAGGACACACACACACGTGTGTACAGATAGCAGGTCACTACTGAGGTCTGTCGTGTTCAGTGTCATGCTAAAATATGCAATGACTGGTGCAAATGCAACCGTTGATTCGTTGGTGAATGAACTTCTCTTTGCAAGCCAGCAAGCTTTGTTAATCTTCAATTGTCCTTTCCGTTTTGTTTCACTGCTGTCAAACCAGTTTCTTTTTTTTTTTTTTTTGTATACTTAAAAAAAACACGCCTTGTCAGACTTGTTCCTCATTCTGGCCTGTCTCTCTCTCTTTTCCCTGTGTGTTTGTGTATATGGAGTAGACCAGAATCTGTGGAGGCGAGCTCTGTGGTAGTTGAGAAGTCCAGCTACCCTCACCAGATTTACAGCAGCGGCTCCCACCACTCCCACGGCTACATCGGTCTGCCTTACGCCGTGAGTATCGTCCCCCAGCAAAACACGCCACATGCCTTTCTGCACTTAAATTGTTAACCTGCTTACCTACATTCTGTTATCGGATCAAGCTTTCACTTCACAACTTTCTAATGGTTCCTCCTCCAGGACCACAATTATGGGGCGCGACCCCCACCCACCCCGCCGGCGTCCCCGCCTCCCTCGGTGCTGATCCGGCCGGGCGAGGGTTTGTTTGTGTCCGGGGGCCGGCCAGGCGAGAACTTGTTCGTGCCGGGCGGGCAGGACGAGGCGTCGCGGGGCACCACGCTCAGCACCTCAGAAGACGGCAGCTACGGTGCTGACATCACACGCTGCATTTGCGGCTTCACCCATGACGATGGCTACATGATCTGCTGCGACAAGTGCAGGTGGGACCACACACTTTGACATGTTCAAACTATGTCTACATGTGTAATTACAGCATTCATGGCTGCTATTCAGAACCTGCTGAGTTGCTTATCTGTCTTAAGTAAGTTGTCTAGAATAGAGCCCGACCGATACGGATTTTTTGGGGACCGATACGGATATTAGGGCGTAAAAAAGGACGATATCGATATATCGGCCGATATTCTTTGTGTAAATTATTGTACAGTACCAGTCAAAAGTTTGGACACTTTCCCATTCCTGTGTCCAAACTTTTGACTGGTACTATATATAGAATACTATAGTATATACATAAACAGAATATATATACATAAACACATTTATTGCAATGATCACTCAAATGTGGTGATCAAACACTTATAATGACGTGACAAAGATATGTAATGGAGGCAGGGCATTTAACAATTTAAAAATAAACTTTATCAAAAATGAATCTGACATCAGTGCACTGAACAGTAAAGGTGAAGTTTATTTAACTTTATTTCAATTCAATTCCATTCAACTTTATTCCGTTGAAGTTTATTTCACTTCAGAACATTCGTTCACGGATTTGCACTACTGTCTTCACACACAGACGAAACTTACTAGAACTTACTAGAGAAGTGTGAAGTGTGACATAATATACCACTGTAAATAAATACAGTTTAAATTCACATCTCGTGCACTTTAATGCCCTTTGAATGTAACGTGTACGTTCCCTTGGAACTGGAATCATGGCGGAATATCATGTGAAGTCCACTTCGCAGGTCACTTATGGTCGAATAAGACAACGCTTGAATGCTGCAGCCTGAACAAGAGACCTCTTTACTGAAGTTAAAGTGTTGGCTGATGTCATTATCTCCACCAAATTCGGGGGATCCCTTCAGCTCGAGGAACCCTCTCGAACGCCACCCTCCGAGCCTCGGTAGCCCCCCGGGATCGCCAGATCGGTCGGTGCCCGACCGCGAATTTACCCGCCCATAACTCCCGGACCCCGGGGGCTATCGACGCAGGGGTGGTCTCATTTGAAAGGGGGCCTCGAGACGTACACTCGATTCGGCATTCAAGAGGGTTCCTCGAGATGAAGGGTTCCCCCAAATTTCATGCGGATTCGCAGCACTTGTTAAGCTTTAAAGCGTTTCATCCAGGTCTCCAGTAGCAAACAATGGAGCGCGCTCTGCTGGACAAACTATGTAATTACACCATATACAAGCATTTTATCTGCGTTTTATGTTCTGTAAAAAAAATTTCATATCGGTGGCATATCGGCAGCATAGTCGCCAATACCGATATATCTGCGACAGGCTCATATCGGCCGATAAAATCGGCAAAACGATATATCGTTCGGGCTCTAGTCTAGAATGCTTTATAGATGTAGAGGTTATTCGTTTTTGAGATTAGGCCTGGTTTAAAGAATCATGTATAGTACAACCAGTGGGTCCTAGACAGAGTCAGATATTAAGATGTGAAGGTGTCACATAAATGTTTTTAATTTAATATTTGATATTTCAAAAAATATTTAGAGTAGAGACCTGTATCTGTCAAAAATTGTCAAAGATGCCCCAGATATGCTCTTAGATGTAGGGTAAAAATGTCCATGTTATGCTTTTATTGCACAAGAACACATTAAATTCTTCAAAAGTGATTGTAAAGATATTTATAATGTTGCACAAGAATTCTAATTTCAAGTCAATGCTGTTCTTTCTTAATCTAACAGTCTTTGAAAAAATGTATCACTGTTTTGACCAAAATATTAAGAAATGTTTCTTAAGCATCAAATCAGCATTAGAATAATTTCTGAAGGATCATGTGACAATGAAAACTGGAGTAATGATGCTGAAAATTCAGCTTTGCCGTCACAGGAATAAATTACATTTTAAAATGTATTAAAATAGAAAATAGTTCTTTTAAGTCACAAAATTACACCTTTTACTGCATTTTTTTTATCAAAAAAAAGCAGTTTTGGTGAGCATAAAGGTCATTGCACACTGAGTCCGAAATTTTCACACGCTAAAAAATAAGAACAACCTCACATTGTCTCAATCACTTTTACACTGCCTCCAAAACTTTCGTCCGTCATAAAAAATTTCAGATCAGGTTTGATCTTCTGCGTTTTTGCATCCGTAACAAACATTTTGATAGGAAAGGATGACGAATATGGGGGAAAAAAAAAAAAATGCATACGAAAATTTCGGACTCAGTGTGCAAGGACCTTAAGTCTTCTTTCAAAAACATTAAAAAACTTGCCAGACCTAAACTTATGAACAGTAGTGTATGTGCCATTAAAATATTTAATTTTTGCAAAATATTATATTTTATTTTTTGTTCTATTCTTTTCTTCATAGTGAGCTATGTAATCTAATATAGTGACCAGACCTTATTTTAACTTTTAATTTGTTTTACTATTTTGTTCATTATTTACAGCTGCTTTGTATATTGATGTTGATTTACTTTTATGCCTAACAGCAATTGTTCAGAAATATCATGTTAATTGTCAAGTATTTAATGTAATTGGATGTTTAAAAAAAATTATTTTTTTAAGAACACTGTTTATTTTGGTTGTAGCTTTATCTGTTAAAATACTACAGATACTTTTATCCAGTGCAACCCGTTTTTTGTTCTCTAAACAGTGGCGTTAATGTTTGCTGGGATAGGGTCCCATTCTTTGTTTATGAGATTAGTGCTGTTGACAGAGTGTAGATGAAAAATTACTGTTGATAAAGGTTCAGACAGTTGATTGAATGTTTGAATAGTAGGATCTGTCAGTCACTTTGTTCACTCTCAGATAATACCAAAGAATAAAAATAATTAGTTTAAGCCACTTCTCCTCACTCGTAACTCTCTTTGTGTATTAGTGTGTGGCAGCACATAGACTGCATGGGGATTGACCGGCAGCACATTCCCGAGACCTACCTGTGTGAGCGCTGTCAGCCACGCACCCTGGACCGAGAGCACGCCATCCTACTGCAAACCAGGAAGAGAGAGAACATGTCTGGTGAGTTTTTTTTCATGCATACACACAAACACACCTATAGACATGTTCAACCTCTCCCAAAGAAGCAATGCCACTGCTGCTTTTTCCCACAGTTCAGCTACAGATAAGCATCTTTAGAGTCTGAAGACCTTACACTGTACACGACCATATGAGATTTGTATAACTTGAAATGTATATCTGACCCTCCTGAAATCTATACTGCTAATTCTATAAAAAGCTCATCAGTGATGTCAATAAAGTCTAGAGATTTCTTTAGATTGGAAATATCTGAGCTCTCTGCCTCTACTGCCACCTGCTGGAGATGCTTGGGCATTACAGCTGCAGCTTGATTCAACGTCAAAGTGCACTTTAAGGACAATAGTGTGTGTTCAAACTACAGTTACTTTATATTTATGCTTAAGGGTTAAATATCAATTGTTCTATGTTGGTTTAAGTGGTCAATTCAATGTACAAGCTCATGTACTGTGTGTGTTGTTGCAGACGGGGACACTAGTGCTACAGAAAGCGGGGATGAGGTTCCACTAGAGTTGTACACAGCGTTTCAGCACACCCCCACCAGCATCACACTCACAACAGCACGTCTCGGCAACAAACAGGCTGATAAGAAACGAAAGAAGAGTGGGGAAAAGGAGCCCCCGGCTACAGCCAGGGCCAAGAAGGTCTGAATCCCAACAAATACTTCTAGTAAATGTAAACATGACTTCGAAATTGAATTTTTTTTCTTCTCAGAAGATTTTGTGTAGAAAGTCCAAAGTAACAGTATTTATTTGAAGCATAAATCTTGTTACATTATATATGTCTTTACTGTCACGTGTTTCCATTACCCTTCAAAAAAAGCGCAAATTGAAATTGCGAATTGAAAATACGGCTAATGGAAACGCGTCAATTTCGCAAAAACTCCCATATATCGCAAAAAAAAAAAAAAAATGCTCGCATTAGGTGGTTTTTCAGGTAATTTGAAAAAGGAATATATCTCAAAACTGCAATGGAAACAGTTTTCGCATTTACAGGTCACCTGGCATACGTAAAATAATTTTTTAATGTACCATAACCTCCAAGAAACACCTCATACGTGGCCGCTCTCAAGTATAAAGGGCTTTCCTTTAGGGCTGCAACGATTAGTCGTCATTATCGACAACATCGACAATAAAAAAATTGTCGACAAATATTTTTTGTTATCCAGTAGTCGTTTGAACTCATATGACCTAATGTAAGAGCCTGCAATACTGCGGTTTGACCAGTGTGGCGCTGTAGCGCAAGACTGTAATTCAGCTCTCCTGGATGCAATTCAAGAGAAGACACAGCGCTTCAGAGCAAACGCAGCCGAACGAACCTGAAACTGCTGAACGGCGTTTGGATGAATATGTAAATATATGCTGCACGCTTTCCTCTCAATGACGAAATAAACACAACAAAAACTGACAGCAGAGTGAAAGCAGCAGTTAAAAACGCATCTGATTACAGCGATGTGGATGTTTGCACGAGTCCAGTCAAGTTTGTTTATGTAGTACTTTATGCAATAGCCTTAAATCAAGCAGCTTTACAGTATTAAACATGAAAAACCAGAATCAGTGTCGATTTCAGTTAGAATTACAACTTGATTTTCTGTTATAAAGCAGCTCTCCAGTGTGGAGCTAGCTAGTGATAAAATATTTTATTAGTGAGAAAAAATATTATTTCATTAAAGTGATAGTTTGGTTTGCAAAGATCAAAGTTTGATCTAGCTCAGGACTGTTTTGATTATCATAACCCTTTAAGGTATTTTAAAGGAGATTATTTTGTGAATAAAATAGTTTATCCAATAATAAAACGTCTTATCGCCTTTATTTTGTTTCTTATCCATATGACTTACAAAAGGAAATGTTAGGCAGAATGATGTGTCATTCAGTTACTTTTCATATAGCTAATTACATGGTGAATGAGAGAGTTTCTCTGTCGGTCATCTATTTTGTTTCCCAAATATATATATTTGCATAAAATTAATTGTATAATAATTGGAATTACATAATATGACTTTCAAAAGCTGAAGTGACTACTGTTATATATTTGTTAGAATATGCATAACTCAACATTTTAACTAATTGCAAAAGCTGAATAATCAGTCAATGTCTACTGATTAATCAGTGAAATAATCGACGATTAGTCGATTAACCGTTGCAATAATCGTTAGATTAATCGATTATCAAAAATAATCGTTTGTTGCAGCCCTACTTTCCTTGCCATTAATGCTTGGATAACCCCTTATTTACACTGCACACGTCTGTGGCACATTACGGTTCCAACACTCTTGTCAATCCTTGTGTTTGTACCAGCTGCGCTGCAGCACATTTCAGAAGCGTCCCAGAAGCAGCTCTCCATGCTGCTTAAAAATATACATCTGTGTCTCCTTCGATTAAAAATAATGGCTAGTGTGGTCACTGCAATATACGCAAACCTACCAACATCCCTTGCCATGACTTTTCACGAGGAAAAAATTACGTTTTAGTCGGTTAACATAGGTTAATGGAAATGGCGTCAATTCGCAATAGGTTTTTTGTCGACATTTATAAAATATCGCAAAAGTTTTTCACACATCTGTAATGGAAACCCGGCTACTTTTGATCAGTTTAATGCATTCTTGAGTAAAATTTAATTTCTTAAAAAATAAAAATCGTACTGACCCAAACTGTAGAGTATAATGCCAGCTTCA
The DNA here is from genome assembly GCA_039654775.1 of Spinibarbus caldwelli. Lineage (NCBI taxonomy): Eukaryota > Metazoa > Chordata > Actinopteri > Cypriniformes > Cyprinidae > Spinibarbus > Spinibarbus caldwelli. Next base: position 17,133,408 of record CM077229.1, on the reverse strand, counting down.
CACCATACAGTCAATTCCCAAGTTATAAAATTAAGTCCAGTCCTGTGGGGGGTTTTTCTGTATAGTCTTTGTCTGTTTGAATATGATTTATAAATGTATCATTTTATGGCACCCAAGTTGGTTACTTCACCTGCTTTGAATCATGATTTCTGCTTGTTTTGTCTTTCAGTCATTCCGTGAAGGCTCTAGAAAATCATCTAGAGTAAAGGTGGGTAGCAATCCAGATTTACCTCCCAAATAAGTGTTCATATGTGTGTTACGCATGCTTACGTGGGTTGTTTACCATCTTGTGTCCTCAGGGCTCAGCTCCCGAGTGTGAGCCGACAGATCCTCCCTCTCTTTGGGAGAATAAGATGAAGTCATGGATGGAGCGCTATGAGGAAGCCAGCAGTAACCAGTACAGTGAAGAAGTGCGGATACTGCTAAGAGTAAAAGAAGCCAGAGATGGCAAAACGCTGGCCTACAATACACACACCACAGCCTTCAAACCACCCGTAGAGGTATTAAATACTCCCATACACAAGCTCCACCACAATACTGGTCTGTGGCTTCGTACAATATGATCATTGTGACTCTTTCCTCCCAGAGTCACGTACAGAAGAACAGGTGCATTCTTAAGGCTGTTCGGGACTTGGCTGCCGATTCGCTCATAATCGAGTACAGGGGAAAGGTCATGCTACGACAACAATTTGAAGCCAATGGTTACTTCTTTAAGAGGTACTTGAAAAGACACTTTGAGCTTTTGAGCATTAATTTGGCTTCTGCGTTTTTGTTTATAACGTTGTTTTATTTGCAGGCCGTACCCTTTTGTATTGTTCTACTCTAAGTTTGACGGTTTGGAAATGTGCGTGGACGCACGGAGCTTCGGCAACGAGGCCCGATTCATTCGTCGTTCCTGCACCCCCAACGCTGAGGTGCGGCACGTGATCGAGGACGGCATGCTGCATTTATACATTTACTCTCTGAGGTCCATTTCCAAGGGGAGTGAGATCACCATTGGCTTTGATTATGACTACGGCAGCTGGTAAGAGCATGCACTAGGACTGAGTATCACTGATTACCTGATCTAATGACGCTTGTGTCTGAAATCTTTGTTTCTGATTGGTCAACGGTAACTTTTCTCTCTACTTTTCCTGTTTCTCGTCTTGTTTGATAGTAAATATAAGGTGGACTGTGCGTGTGTTAAAGGCAATCAGGAATGCCCTGTGCTCAAGCATAACTTGGAACCCACAGAGAATCTGGGCTCTAGCACACGACGGCGTGGCCGCAAGGACAAAGAACCGTCGCGGGACGAGAGCGGACAGAACCAGAACCTCACAATGGACTGTGACGGGCCCAAGGGCAAATCGCTCAATGACGCCAAACAGAGAAAACTCTCTCCTCTCCGGCTCTCCATATCTAACAATCAGGTATGGTAGACACTCACAGTGCTGTTAGTGAAATCAGTCTCATACTTACCCACTTAAGTACAATCTCATCTCACAAAATGAAAACACACACCTGTCTTCATCCATACAAGATAGTTTAATGCTTATAGCGTTAAATAATGGTTTATGAAAGTTAATGCAATGAGTAGCGTATTCAGGGTTGACTGAGAGTCTGGGTAAGGAGGTCATCTATAAAGGTCAAAAAAAAAACCTTTGCATGTAAATATTATCCATGTGTATTAATCTGTGCATGATTCTTTCTTCGTTGGATATTTTCAGTCATTCTAATGATCTGTTTACTCATCCACATTTCCTTCCTGGCCCTAATTACAGCGCCTGATCACCAGAAAACATATTTCTGCATTATTTTGCTCGTACGTTCCCGTATTTCAGTGGTGGTCGGTGGCAGAACATTAAATCTTGCTTGTTTGGCACACTGTGAAAGCGTGCGAGAATCCACCCTCATAACTCCCTGCCATCCTGGTGCCATATATATCAGGACATCCCAGGAAGAGTTGTCAGCAATTCTGGCACAGTCAGAACAGAGAAAATCCGCTCTGATCTGTTTAGTAGTTGCATTGATGCACAGATTCTCATAAGTACAATCTGGTCTGTCTGACCCAAGATCTCGGCCCGAATAGACACTTTCTCTCCCTCTCTAATGCTCCTCTCATGGTCTGTAGCCAGGCGATGATAAAGGCCCTCTCCCCCTCTTGCAGGATCCTGAGTTAATAGAGGATCTAGAAGAGAAAACCTCCATTAGCAATGAAGTAGAGATGGAGTCAGAGGAGCAGATTGCAGAAAGGAAGAGGAAGATGGTAAGTGCGTCCAGGGGAAAACGACCACTTTGGCAATCACGGTCGCCATGGAAACGCTACTGCCCCCCCCACCTCCCTGTCTTTTTCCCCTCCTCGTTCTGCCTCCCGGTGTGTGTGGTGATTTGGGCAGCTCCCAGAATGCTCCACCATTCCTTTCTTCCCCCTCCACCCCCTCTAAACCTCCCGCTAATTTCGCTGCTGCCGCCAGCGCTTCTCTGTTCCTGTCGCTGTGTAGTTTAACCTCCTGAAGGGTAGCGTGAGGGCACTCATCCTTATTGCTTTGTTTTTCGTTTTCATACTTCGTCTTTTACGGAACCTCTTTGGTTCTCCATGATGGAATGTTAAGAACTGGACTGTGTGTTACATCTGCAGTCATTTCTCTCCTCTTTCAAGACCATGTTAGTAGTGAAAGATCATGCTTAAATGGAAGAACCTACTATAGCACTACACAGTGTTTTAATTAACATGAAACCCAATGCCATGGTATTCTACTATATATAAAGCTGTTTCCATTCTGAAGCACATTTGTGACCATTCATGTCCAATCAGGCATCTATTCAACACCGCTTCCTACCAAAACTCAACAATCCTGAAAAACCGGGCTACTTTTTACATTCAAAATATGTTAGGGTGTAAATTACAGATTCAAACTTATGACTAATTAAAAAAGGTCTTGTAAAGTTGCAAAGATCCTCACATAGAATTGTTTTGAAAACGAAACTTGATTTTAACATTTACATTTAAATATATGCATTTAGCAGACTCTTTTATCCAAAGCGACTTACATAGCATTCAAGTTACAGTTTTTACATTTGATCAGCTCTAAGCCCAGTAATGATGTCTGGTTGTGTAATAGCTTTGGCTATTGGTTACATAGTAGCATAAGATCAACCTTAGAGAGTGTAGTAACTCTCTCACTTAACATGTACATGTTTTATGTGAATGTTTTGGTGTGGCCATTTACTGTGTGTGGTGCTTTTATATCTTTGCTTGTCATGAATGGTTAAAGGCAGATGGAAAAATGTGTGAAAAACAACCCATTGCACTTCCAAAACCATACTCAACAAACATCGTGAAGTTGGCGGCGAATGCTGGAAAGTTCAGGAAAATAAAACTCACAACCAGTCCTGAAATGCCTTACCATTAAGAATGCAGAAAAAGCTAACAGCTGTAAACAATGTGGTTTTATCTGGATAAATTAATAGCGAGGTATCAGACTCTGGTGCGTTATCAGTGGAAATTCCCCAAGCTTTCCCCTCATTTTCTCTGCTGCAACAAGACAAACAGGCAATTCAAAGACAATTCTGATTTCCTATCAATCTTATTTGAGTTCTCTAAACACCGCTTTTCCACCATAATGGTACTGCTGCTTGGTCTGGGGATTTGAGAAACTCTCCTGGAACTGGTCCCCGTTTCAGTGACTTAAACTGATCAATGAAGTAAATGACAACAATACTTACAACATGCTCTTAAAGGTGCAGTGTGTAATATTTAGGAGGATCTATTGACAGAAATGTAACATAATATACACAACTATGTTTTCAGAGGTGTAAACCTTACATAATGAACCGTTATGTTTTTATTACCTTAGAATGAGCAATTTTGCGCCACCAGTAGCTCTAAACGGACAAACTGCTCTACAGAGCACATTTCGTCACTGTTGTTCTTGCAAATAAAACACTGACACGATGAACAAGTAACAATAATATTCGGTTCACTGAATAATTAAGTAAATATAATTCCTTAATTTACCTCATTGCTTGACTGGCTACTCTCTGCTGTTTCAGACGACATCTTTGTCCTGTGTTGGCCACCGTAGCTTCTCTATGTGCAATTCGCTAGGTGCTACTAATATTTACACACTGCACCTTCAAACAAGCTTTTTTACAAGTTTCTTTATTTACCAGTTTATGCGTAATATTGTGTACTTTATACTTTTGGACCGTGAGATCGTAGTTGAAATGAAAAATCTTACAGTTGTCGCAAACAACTAGAAAAATAATAATCGTAAAAATGCTTTAGTCTGATATATTTGTAAATAAAACAGTTTTATGTCAGATGGATGGGGAAAGTTGGTTTGAATAGCTCAACAGAATGTATATTGCAGCAGACACTTCTCATATAGACCACTTTTTCCTATCAGTGTAGTTAAGAACGTTTTGTGGCGAAGAAATTATCTTGCCCCCTTTTTTTTTTTTTTAGAGCTTTGTCAAGACTGGCACCTTTTCGGTGAAAGAGGGGTATATCCATTAATCACACGGTATGCCCATACTGAAGCTCTGAACCCCAACCACACTACCCATACAGCAAGGACTAGGCTGATACGTATGAGTGTGTGCATGGGGGTGTGAGCGAGGCCTGTGTGTGTTTAAACCCTGATGGCTGTCTCTTTCGGCACCATTCAGGGCAGCCCAGCAGAGGAGTCCCATCGTCACGGTGCAGGGGCTTCCTGCTGCAGAGCTCTGAGAAACAAGGAGGTAAACCTAACCCTTCATACCCTGAACGCCCCCCCAACCCAACCCACCCCACCTCCTGCCTGTTACTGTACAGGAGAACCCACACACTAACCCCACTGTCCTGTGCTCACTGACCCCATGCTGAGACTGAAGTCCAGGCATGCAACCCTCAGTCGCTCAACATGGCCCACCTCAAGACACCCTTGTGTGGTATTTGTTGCCGTTCTTTTTGGTAGGACATGAGAGAGTACAGAAACTCTCACACACATACATGCTGCCTCTCACACCTTGGGGGTGTCTTATGTTTCCTCTTGACTAGAAGAGAAGTGTCCCATTTCTTTCTTTTCCCGCCTTTGCTGCTGGCTATGGCCTGCTGATTGCACTAAGTAGCTAGCTGGGTTCCCAACTGTCAGCCAGAAAATAGACTCAACCTTTCTCTGTTGTCTTCTTTCCTTCTTTCTTTCTTTCTGTCTATCATTTATATAGACACGTGAAGAGAGGAAGATGGAGGCCATTCTGCAGGCATTTGCTCGTATGGAGAAAAGAGAAAAGCGGAGGGAGCAAGCGTTAGAAAGGATCGGCACCAAAGGGGAAGTTGGTGGACGCAGTGAGATTAAGGAAGAGCCTCCTGCTACACCAGAGGCTGAATCTCCTGCCACGTTACAGGTAGGTAACCTTCAATGATGTACATGAGCATTAGGGCTGGGTTTTGACACACATTTGTGACCCTGGACCACAAAACCGGTCTTAAGTCACTGGGGTATATTTGTAGCAATAGCCACAAATACATTGTATGGGTCAAAATTATTGATTTTTCTTTTATGTCAAAAATCATTAGGACATTAAGTAAAGATCATGTTCCATTAAGATATTTTGTAAATTTCCTGCTGTAAATATATCTCAACTTATTTTTTGATTAGTAATATGCATTGCTAAGAACTTCATTTGGACAACTTTAAATGTGATTTTTCTCAATATTTTGAGATTTTGCACCCTCAGATTCCAGATTTTCAAATAGTTGTATCTCGGCCAAATATTGTCCTATCCAAACAAACCATACATCAATGGAGAGCTTATTTATTCAGAAAAATTTACACTTATGACTGGTTTTGTGGTCCAGGGTCACATTTCACAATTCGATTTGAAACTCATTCGCAAGCTTTCAATATCGATTATTTTGGATATATAAGGGTACAGTACATGCCAAATTTTCTCAAGGAAAAAAAAACTCAACTAATGCTGTAAAATATACATGAGTCAAAAAATTTACTTATTTGTATACAACCACTTAAATTACACTCGATTAATATTTTATAGTAAAGTTACAATTACATAATATTTCTACTCCAGTTAATTTTTTTTTTTTCAAATATAAGCATTTAAATGGTGACTGTCATAAAAACTTTTCGTATTTATTCAAACATAAATTAAACATTAAAGAACAGTAAAAATTATAATCAATAGCCTATCTTATATGGTCCATATATTTAGCAAAATGCCCCTTTCTAGAGTTCATTTTTCTAGCTGACTAACGAGTTTATAGTCACCGAATATATTTTTTCTGGGTAAATCTGACGTTACGTGACATTGTTTACGTCTTTGCATGGTTGAAACACTGATTGAGTGATTGCATGAGACAGGATACAGGTTTCAGTAAGTTGTACTCTTTCTTTGAACATACCGTCGGATGTTTATTCATGTTTATTTCATGCTGAAACTTTTATTAAAGCAGAAGCGATGATGAGTTCATGCACACTTCCCACTGCCGCTCCAGATTAAACAGTGCCAAAACAGCATTTATTGTTTGAATACTGTAATAAAATGGACAGAATTTAAAATCTGAGACTTTGTTTCATATCAAAAATAACAAAGCACAAAGCTTATTGCGATTTATTGGATGGGATCCACACTTAAATGTTTCGTTCATTAACTGAAAACTGACTAGACTAATGGATTCTAGGGATTTAAGAATCAATATTTCATAAAATTGAGAATCTTTGAGAATATGAAAAAATTAGAATATTTGTTTACCCAGCCCTAATGTGCGTACGTTGCTAAATCAGTAGTGTGCTTCCTGTGCAACTGATTCTGATTTGCTTGCAATGAGTCGCAGATGTAATTTACTTTTGGTCATATCTGACTTTAAATAAAATGTGAACTGTTAATGTTACATGCATTTATTTGATCAGAAATACAGTAAAGATTGTAAAATTAATGATACCGTCGTGTATATAGTGAAAATAATGTATATATTGCTCATTGTTTGGACCTTTAGCCCATGCTGGAAGTAGTGAAGGAGGAGCCTTGTCTGAAGCCAGCAAAGGTGAGCCGTAACAAACAGAGGAAAAGCTTCTCGCGGAACCGCACACACATCGGACAGCAGAGGCGGCGAGCGCGAACGGTCAGCGCCTGCTCTGACTTGCCACCCAGTTCCCCTGGTGACACTTTAGAGCCCTTAACAGCAGAGACTCTTGATGTAGAGACGCCATCGGCCCCTGAGGCTGACACTCCGCCATCACATGCCCCTGACACCAGCCCACCCCACAGCGGCTCACCCGCCCCAATGTGCCGCAGTGGTCAGAAGTACCCCAAAACTAAAAAGGTAGAATTCTTCACCCATAGAATGCATTTCACAGCGGTTTGTTGTGTATTTTACAAATTGAGTATTCTCTTTCCCAACAGCACTTAGTGAGCGAGTGGATGGGTGTTGACAAACCGGAACGGGGTGCTTCGCGGACTCCTGAGCCTCCCCCTGAGAGGCCGTTGCGGATCAGTAGTGATCCTGAGGTCTTGGCCACACAGTTGAACTCTCTACCAGGCATGGCCTGCAGTTCACACGTCTACAGCACGCCCAAACACTACGTCCGCTTCTCCTCTCCTTTTCTGGCCAATCGCAGTCCAAGCACTCTGGGAGTGCCCACGGGGCGGCGGCGCTCGAGAGAAATGCATGAAACACCACCTACCACTGGGTCCTGCAAGAAGGTAAAATCGCTGCATTGTTCAGAAATGTCAGCAAGTAACGCTGACTTTTGCCTCTTTCTGATGAAAAAATTTACCCAGTTGTACCCAATAGACTCAATTTAATATTCACTTTCAAGTGTTCATATTTAGGCTAGCAAGTTTCTGGTCTAACTCGATATTTTTTGTGCAGCGCTGGCTGAAGCAAGCTTTAGAAGAGGAGGGTTCCACCAGCCCAGGTGAAGGGCACCCTTCTCTGCTGATGCCTAGTGAGAGCCCTCTCAGCCCCTCTATAAACGGCGAGTCCTACAGCCCTCTACCCCTCAATGGCAGTTGCTCACTACCAGGTGGGTCAGCAGTCCTTGTCCTGCTGCAAATTAATAACTTAAAGCTTGCCTAAAGCTGTACTTAGTCTTACTTGATCCATGTGCTTGCAGAGTTGCCTACCCCGTTGAAGAAAAGGCGCTTATGTTCACTCGATCCCTGTATGTCAGAGACTTCTACCCCTTACGGGTCTCCTTGTGCCACCCCAACCCGAACGGAGTCAACAGAAGCACCATCCACACCCCTTCTTCTTGCCACCCCTCCTCGACCACGACCAGAGGAACCCAGTACTGAGCCCTCAACACCCTTGCAGATTCCCAACCACCCTCTGCCACCAGAGGTAAGATTTTTGCCAGAGACATGCCTAATATTTCAACAATTAAACCTAATGAAAATGTGTAATTAATTTAATTTTATTTTTTGTGAGTGCATTCTCTCTAAAAGGACTCTTAAACATTTAAAACCTAATCCAGTAATCTTGAGCAAAATGTTGTGGAAATGTTTTGCCCAATATTTAGTGAAAACAGAACTCCATAGTTCTGACACAAGAGGGCACTAACACTTTTGCTATTGGCCCAGTGGGGACAGTTATCACCAGTGGTGATGATCTTTAAATGATTGGTCACGTTGATTTAAAGCATTATTTTGGCAAAAGGCAACAAAATGATCATGAAATATCTTTGTAAATTCACAGAGCGAGTCGTCTATGGACAGCTCTCCAGATGGAAGCCGGAGGCCCAGTACACAAGACGTGAGTTCACTACTTAAATATCCTGTACCTGCTACAGAGGTGTTTTGCTGCATTTTTCATTAGCACATCTAACACATCTTGCTGTCTTTGTTGTCAGGTCGAGCGACCTCCTTCGCTGCTGGCATCTCCCATCGTGAGAAATGTAGGCTCTGATACGGCGCCACAGGAATCTACAAAATCTATGGGGTCTCTGAGTCCTCAGCCCTCCCACGCTGAGCCCCAGGATGCCGCAGTAGATGAAGGCATTGAGGTTGACGGTGGTGGTTCAGAAGCTGCCTCAGCACCCGAGACGCCAGCCTCCTCTTACCCTCCCTGGATGAAGAGTCCAGACCGAGGTGGCCTCTCGTTTTCCCCAGTGAACTCTAATCTGAGAGACCTCACCCCTTCTCATACCTTGGAGATGGGGGCATACAGGCCGGATTCAACCTCCGCTGGCCCCTTCAGTGAGGCGGCGCCCTTTTATTCCTGCAATGAGGAGAGCAGCGGCGTGACCTTTACTCGCTCATTGAGCGGCGATGGCACAGGGGAGGGAGGTGCTGCAAAGAACCCACAGAAGAAAAAGGTCAGTTAAAGAATCTACCAAATGCATAAATGTACTTTTTTTTTTTTTTTTGTTAAATTCCTTATCTGCTGAACTTAAGGAATAGCTGGAATAAATTTGTCATGTATGCCATTTATTTGACTTTGTTAATTGACTGTACCCATCTCGTGTTTGTGTTGTTAGGTGTCTCTTCTGGAGTACAGGAAGCGTCAGCGTGAGGCACAGCGAAGTGGCTCCAAGGGAGAGTGTCTCTCCCCTGTTTCCACAGCACCACCAGTAGACGTTTTCCCTGTCGCAGTGGAAGTGGCCCCTGAGCCACCTGTTCTCGTAGCAACGCCAACCCCCAGGACCCCTCAGCACAGCGAGGAGCCGGATGCCCCACCTCAGGGGGAGAGAGACGGGGAAGGGCAGTGGTATGTACCTAAAGTATATTCCCTAATCACGTTATAACAAACTTAAAACTTAATGGTTTTGATTAAAACTCTTATCAAGAAATCAGGCTGTCTTGTGACTTTAGAGGTTATGATACATATTTGTGGAGAGATCTTGGACAGTTTGATGGCCTGTTGGGTCGAATGAGTTTTACAAATTATGTATTAAAATTAATATTTAAGCATATATTATTCTCTTTTAATTTACAGGACATCTTCAACATCAGTAGAGCAGGCCAGGGAGCGAAGCTACCACAGGGCCTTGTTGTTGAGTGACCATCGCAAGGATGCAGGTAAAAACAACCCTGGAAACATCAGGGAATTTTGGATTGTGATGTTTCTTTTGGGATAATTGTTAAAACCCATGAATTGGTACCTAATATACAAATAGAAGTCTTTTTAAAAAAGTGCATCCGATAATCCCTGGAGTATCCAATCCTGCTCCTAAAGAACCACTTTACTGCAAAGTTTAGCTGTGACCCTAATTAAACAATGAAACGGGTAATCAAGGTCTTCAGGATTACTAGAAGCATCCAGGCTGGTGTGCTGGAGCTAAACTTTATATGAAGGTTAGCCCAAACAACTGGAGAGATCATAGAGATGAATTGATAAAAAGGTGTGAGAACTTTAGTAAGATCTTCTAATCTTAATATTAAAATACCTGCTTTGTCTCGTTTTCAGACAGTGGAGAGTCAGAGGGTGGCGACTCCCACGTGAAGGAATGTCCTTCTCCTAAGAGCTGCAAGAGTCCCTCAACACATGCAGTAAGAGAACCTTCCCTCAGTGTAATATTCTGTCTCGAATTTCTCAACCAGCAAGTTCATGTTATCATAATCCATTTTTCTTTCCATTACAGCCTTGTTCTCCAGCTCCCCAGACTGTGTCTCGACCATCCAAGGAGGAAGATGGTGAAGCACAGCCTCGTGGTCCTTCTCAGCCTCAGGCGTTGTCCGTCCAGCAGTCCAGCACCAAGACTTCGAGCTCCAAACCAGCCGCTCTGACGCCCAGTAAGCTCCACTGTGGGCCCTCCGGTGCTTCGCAGAGTCACTACGCTGGACCTTCGCTCATGCACTCTCCCAAAGCGCAACCCCAAGGTTCACCTTACCGGGGCCAGCGAACCTTCCTGACAGCTCAGCCTCAGAACCAGCCTCAACCCCAGGCTACATCTGGCCCGGCGAATTTCCCTCAGTATAACCCTCAAAATGCCCCACCTCCACCACCCCCTCCGCCCCCAGCGCCACCCACCTCGGCTTCCTACTTCTCCGCTCAGCCTACCGCTGCTGCTGCGCCGTTTCCTGCATTCAAGCCTACCGTGGCATCACCCTTTCCTCCTGGTTCCCAGCCTCTCCTGCAGCCCCATCATGCATTGCACTACCAAAGCAGTGCCACCCCTCCCCCTCCGCCCCCTCCTCCCCCGCCCCACCCCCAACCTGGTCCCACCTTGCTGCATGTCAATCTGCAACCTCCTTCAATGCAGCAGCATCAACTTTTGCTGAGCTCTGCCCCGCCCCCACCTCCTCCTCCGCCTCCTCAGGGGCAGAGTTCCCAGCAGCCTCCGCCTAACAGTGGCACTCTCCTGTCAATCAAACAAGGACCACACCCACCCCTTCCTCCCCCTCCTCCTGCTCCCTCCAGTACCGCACCGCACCCGTTCCAGAACATCGGTGGCTTTCAAACCACTTTACTTCACCAGTCTGCACCAGCCAACCCCTCAGTAACCCCTTCCACTTATCAACAAACTGTATTACCCCCTCCTCCACCACCTCCCCCCCAACAAACTCCTCCCACACAGACCCCGCCCAATCCAAGCGTCTCGCAGATCGCCGGTGGTAACCGAGGACCTGCCCCTTCGTCCGCCCCCTTTCACAGCACCGGCTACTTGGGCACAGGATGGCACTGACCACACCCACTTAACCCCGTCCCCTAGACAAACTCGCTCAGAGAGGGGCGGAGCTACATCGTGTAACATAGGCAACACAGCACCACTGTAAATATTTTCTATGTACCTTTTCACAAAGGCTAACGGAAACCGGTGGGGGAAAAGGATACATTTTAAAAAGAAAAAACGAGAACTGTAAAAGAAGACTGTGTAAAAGATGATGGTTAATGAACCTTGGTGCTCATCACTTACCCGGAATCCCCTACACCTCTCTCCTTCCCATAACCTTGTACTGCCATCCTGTCTTTTCCAGGCGTCTTTTTTTACTTTGAATGTTTTTATTCATTTTAATCGCCCTCTTCCCGTGGAGTCCTTCCTCTATCCTCCCAGTGCAGTTGCAATGGGACATTCCAGTTTCCTCCTTACCCTTTCCCTTTTCTTCCCGTTGCTCACTGTTTTTCATTCATCAGTTATTTGTTTTATCTAGTGGCTCATTATATAGCAAAAAGGTTTTGTATAGAGAAAAAAATACAGAATTATTATTTTTTTTATTCCTCCATGTAACAAAAATATCTGTGCACCGCTGCAGAAATTCAGAGGAGACCTTTCTGATAGGCCGCTTCACTGCCCCAGGAGACTGCACTTGTGTGAATGAGCGAGTCTGTGTGCATGAGTGTCTGTTTTTAAGCGGAAGGGAGCGTGTATGCTTGCGTGCCGCCCGCATCCGTGTGCATATTTGAAGTGCGCATGAGAGGCAGAAGGCAAATACGGCGCAGACAGATACGTGCTGTTCTCTGTGGCAGCTTTAGCAAGAGAGGTCCTTCCTGTAGGGGGTAAGCGGTTTATTTTTGAATATCAATGGTTATTTGTAGAAAGTGTAATTTAATGTATAGGTGGTTACTCCAGCTTTCTCCAGAAACAGTTGTAAATATTGGCTTCTTTTCTTTTCTATGCTTGTATAATTCGCTCCCATCCCCATTTTGGAATATGGTTGTAAATACAAGCGCTCTTGACAAAAACGCTGAATGTTTCTGTGACTGTAGCACTATTTTTATTTCTTCCTCTCTGGTTTATTTTTTTTTTTTTACTGTTTGTGTGTGTGTATGTGTGTGTGTGAAGGACAGAGGCTCACAGACACAGCACTGGTTGGCTATTTTCATGGTTCATTATAATAAATCACTGTAATGACAGTTTTATACCAACCAAATGTCTTGTGTGTTTTACTGGGTCGGGAATGGGGCTGTTTACATGTTCCTAATTTGAATTTTTCTTTCACTGTGAAGGTCACGGTGTGAAGAGGTGCTGCAATGAAGTTTTGAAGAGACTGCAGTTGCTGAGACCTATCTTAAGGTTCCCGTTTATTGAAAATATAAACCTAGTCGTTTTTTGTCATTGATATCTGATAGACGCTTGAAAGAAACTGTTTTTGCTTAGATCGAACAGAATGAAGGAAAAGAGGTTTATGACCAGTTAGACTTGAGAAGCCCAATCGGAATGAAGGAAGAGAGATTACATGACCAATCAACATCAAGCCAGAGGTTATAATCAACTGGAATGAAGGTAGAAAGGTTATGATGAAGAAAGATGAGCATGGGGTGCATAGATACAGTTAGCTATTACCGCCAATGTTTGTATGTTTCTCAACACATCATGCACAACGTTTGCCATGTTAAAGACTGAGCAGACGTCAGGTCAGTATTACCTAGTGCAGGTCTGGGGTGTCCAGTTTTGCTCCTGGACGGTCAACATCCAGCAGATTTTGGTTACAACCAGCCAAAAACACTTGCCTGGAAGTTTCTGGTAATCCAGAAGACCTTGATTAGTTGGTTCAGGTGTGTTTAATTAGTTTTGGAGCTAAACTCTACAGGACATTGGCCTTCCAGGAGCAGGATTGGACACCGCTGGCCTGTGGAAAAAAAAAAAAGAAAGATAAATATGACTGTTTGTTCTTTACAACAACGCTCAGAATGAAATATCTTGATTGTAGTCTGTAGAGGTAAAATCTTTATTCATTAATGTGGGTGAATTGTCTTTTAATGAACTTTTATAACTAATACATTTTAAAGGTGTATTTACATCATTTTCTACATACAACATCATCTGACAAGACAGACACCAATAAATAAAGCAAACCATTTTTTTCTTTCCCTTCAGAACTTCATCCAGCATTGTCCAAACTCTTCAGCTGTCCAAGAAGGGAGGGAGTGGCACTAGGTACACAGTGAGGTCATTTCCTGTGGGCTTTTACATTTAGAAACCACATCCTCCAGGTTTTCCCATGACATTTTCTTTTTGATTGGCGATCCTAGGCTGTTTGTTTATCTTGGTGGGACAGAATGATTATACCAAGAGTACAAAACAGTACCAGCTGAGAACATCATAATTATGGCACACATAACTATACAGCACCAACACTGCCGAGAAGTAAATATCGAATTAGAGACATACAGAAATTCAACATATACACTCAATACATAATACTTAAAACACTCTCCTACTTCTGTATATACTTGGCTTGTGCATAATTACTAATGGCAGAGATGTCTGCCGCTAATTTTGACACTTATTTTTAAAATATATTAACAGTGAACTCTCAATTTCTGTTTACATACCCCTTTTAAACTATGTTGGATAGTGTTGCAGTGAAATAATTGTACATTTTGAACCCTGGTAAATGATCACTTGCCTGTAAATTGGCTCTCAGTTAAGTGGGCAGGATTCAGTGTCCCATTTTGCTGCTTTTTTTTTGTCCAGGGATGGTGGTGACAGAGAAATAATAACAGGCCAGAAATGTCTTTGTGGTGCAGCTCTTTGCCGGAGTGTACATCCCACAATTCAAGCTTGTAAATGTTTCCTTCTATATTGGAGAATCCAGTCAAATAGGACAGTGTTTTACAGTAATTCATAAATCCCAAAATATTAACATTATTGTAATGCAGGCCTTTAAAAGAGGACGCAATGTAAAATAAATGATTTATTATTATTATTATTATTATTATTATTATTAATCCAAGTCAAAGTTAATTCTAAACGGTGCATTAGCTACCCTATCATGTTAGTAGCACAGAACAGTAAATCAAACTAGGGTAGGGATTTTTGAGAAGCAATTCCAGGGAGTGAAGTGAAAAGAAGGGATATGGACAGAAAAGCAGCGAGTTCCCAACTCCATTCACCCTGTTTGCATCCTTTGCTTTAAGGTTTTTTTTTTTGTTTTTCAAACTGCTGCAGTCAGGCTTCCTGCCCTCAGGATGATGGGTAAAGCTGGATTGTGATTTCACATAATGATTTTCCTTGAACGAGACAGAAACACCTGAAAACAGATTAAAGCGATGTTTTAGTATAAATTCACAGCATTACACTTGAGAAATGTACATATGGAAGCTAAACATGAAGAGAGAATTTCAAAAATCCACTCAAAAATAAAAACTAATTTACTCAACTTCATGTCATTCCTAACATGACTTTATTTCTACACAAAATAAGATATTTTGAAGAATGTTGTTGTCAGCGGGATCTAAAAAAAAAAGAAGATCAGACCAACTGACTTTCATTGTATGGACAAAAAAAGAACTCGTACAGGTTTTTCATACCGCAAATTTTGAAACTGCTAACTGGCAAATAAAAGGCAGCTTCGGAATTTACATTAGCAAAGCATATTTACCTTTACCTTTTGATCAGTAGTGTGTCTATATTAAATATTGACCTTCAGTATGTCTAATACCTTCAAGATGTCTGAGCCTAACTCTGTTTCAGTAGTAAATACCTCAACAAAAGTAAAACTAGCATTAAACTATTTCATGGTATTTTTAAAGTAATAAAGACTCATACATACTGACCAACTTTCACTCACCTGAGTGTATCTGGCATCTATGCGTTTCCACTCTCTTGAGGAAAAAAGGAGAAAAGTCTATCAACCTTAAAGCCAAAATCACAGCTTAAATCCATAGAGTAATTTTCAAATGCAGTAGATATATTTAGCTGTCACAGTTGATAAATACACATTAAATAGACCTTTTATTTGTGGTTTTCTTAAATACTGCCAGTTGGGATAAACCTAACCATTAATTTCCACTAGATGGCACTAACACCATCATGTGGCGTCACAAAATATGACATAAATTCTGTTTCTGCAGGATTAAGAAGTGAATTGCTCAATCATCATTTGTATTGCGCAACTCATCAGTTTCATAAAAAACCTTAACACACCTAAGTGACCCTTCATTGCCATTATATAAAATAATAATAGACTTGTTGTCCAGGACTTCCTGGAAGTGGAGTTTGTTCTTTCATTTAATGAAGTATTTTATAGTCCATATCCATAAATAGTGATTCGCTCCAGGTGTGCTGTTCAGCATAGCATGGGTTCCAGCTGATGCTGTGCCTGTGATTAATATGGACAGGCTGACAGCAAGCTGTGTAAACAGTCATTAGTAATTCATGGCTGGGTCCAGAGCCCCAGGCTTCATTTAACCCCAGTCCATGGTAAATTCTACCTTTCTATCTTTCCTTAACTTGCTCTTTTCCTCTTCTTACTCGCCGCTCCTTCTCATATCTCATTTATTTTCACAGCTCTGTCATCTGATTCTGTCCTTAATGACCATCGCGTCTGTCCTTAATCGACCTCGCTTGCCTCTGGCTGGCTGGCTCTGTCTAGTAATGAATGAATTGGACCGAATAGCACAACAGCTGCGTGATGAAAACTGATGTGTTAGAACATTTATGGGGAGAAATAGAGAATCCAGTTTGTAATTCTTCATTTTCATTTATGTAAATTATGCATTTTGTGATTATAATTAAATCATATAATGTGTATCAGAAATGCACACAATTAGCCAGGCCAATTCTGCATTCTTTCACACAGAAAAGTTTGATTATACACTTCTGGTTAATTTAACCTCTTTGTTTTTTTTGTTTTTTTTTAGAGAAAAAATTACCTCAAAACGTAATTGAAATTCATCTCATTACCTTAAAAAGATAGTTCATGATGAAAATTTTGTCATTAATTACTCAAATCCGTAAGAACTTCGTTCATCTTCAGAGCACAAATTGTTATTTTTGATTAAATCTGAGAGCTTTTTGACCCTGCAAAGACAGCAACGCAACTACTATGTTCAAGGCCCAAAAAAGTAGTAAGGACATCATTATAATAGTCCATGTGACATCAGTGGTTTAACCGCAATGTTATGAAGCTACAATAATACTTTTTGTGCGCAAAGAAAACAAAAATAACTTTATTACCTACCTTTTTGGGCCGTGAACGTGGTAGTTGTCTATCCAGGGTCAGAAAGTTCTTGGATTTCATCAAAAATAGCTTAATTTGTGTTACAAAGATGAACGAAGGTCTAACGGGTTTGGAACGACAAGAGGGTAAGTAATTAATGACAGAATTTTCATTTTTGGGTGAATCCCTTTAATTTGGTAATATTCACAAATTGTTTAGTATGGAATTGCCTAAAATTTTGGCCCCATGTTTGTACACTTAAAAATTTACCAAATTACAGTTTCTAAAAACAGACCAAATATATATATACAAATATTTGTCCTATTTAAATGACATTGTCCCTCACCTTATATCACTTTCAACTGACTAACAGTAGCAAGTAGCAGATCATCAAGTAGCAATAACACTTAAGATTTCAAAACGAAATGGTGTTTTCGTCAAAGGTACCAACTATCAATTTTTTTTTCTATTTGTATTTTTTGTTTTGCCCTAACTTTGTTGTGAACAGGATATATGAATTGTGTATAACCTCTTTTTGTCCAACCACTCTTTCAATTATTTATTTGCATAAATGAAGTAACTCCAGCTGACAGAGATACGTCTGCAATCTCCCATGGTAAGACATGACATTTAGACCTGACAAAGACATGGAATAACAAATCTTCAGACAAAATAATGTTAATCTTACTGTCTCCCAGTAGCTCCTCGGACATGAGTCCATCCTGCCTATTGCCCAACACGAAAGCCAGGAAAGAGAGAATAAGGGCGTCCAGGATGCCCATAATGGCCAGGATGTACGCCCAGCGCACTGAGCATGCTCCGATGGTGTATTTGTCCGTCCCTTCTCCGCACATCCTCTTCACCTCATCAGCATCCCAGCCATCAGGATATATCATACAGCCCAACACCAGACACGTACCTAAGAGAGAAAGCAGACATTGTGAGTCGTCCAGGTAATAAAAGGTGCACAAATTTAATCAACAGCAGAATGCATTTCTGTACTCAAGTGATATGATAGATGGCAGTTGTAAAGCGTAAACTGGGGAACAAAATCAGCTCCAATGAAAGAGTCATGGCAGTTTCTTTTGTTCGATGTCTGACAGCTGAGATGAATGTGGAGAGAGGTACCAGCAGTACCGGACGAGCCCCCGATTTATATTCACATACATACACACAAAGCTCACTATTGAAAGCTGCTATGAGTAATTTTTGCACACCAAATGAAATTGCAAAAGTTTCTGAAGAAAATGTGAGTGATGCTTGCCAGTGCAAAACTCAGCCACAATGCTGCGCGTGGGTGGTGGTTTTACAGTTGCTTGGGTGTTCTAGTGATTTCTTACTGGCCAAAGATAAAAAAATAAAACACCTTCCTGGTCTCAATGATATACTGGTCCCTAGATATGCTCAAGTGCCTCCTTCAATGCAAATGTTCAAAGCAATTGGTTTTCAACCAATTTATAGCCTGCCAAAAATACAAGTCTGATAGTTTATCCACCATTGCTCAGGAAGTTCTACCTCAAACTCGTGAGACTGGTTGAGCCAGAAGTGTGCAAAGAAAGCAATTCAATATGTCTCCCTTATCTGAACCACTTATCTCATGTCTTGGAGTCTCTAGTAATGTGCTAATGGGTTGAATCAGGTGTTTGATTAGGAAGAGCCAGAGGAATGTGCCACCAGGAACAGGGCTGGGAAAAACTTGTCTATCTAGTTTGTGACAGCTCATGAGTTGCCTTACCTTTCCATTACCACATACTCCACAGAACAAGCAATAGATCTGATCTCAGATCAGTAGCAGCATCTGTGAGCGCTGACATCATCCCTGATGAATTGAGACTGGAAAACTGCATCTTTCAGGAGTATCACACCATAGTCATTATAAATCCTGGAAGACTTTGTGTTGAGAAAAAATGAATACTGCATGTGCCAGTTTTGATTCATCGATAGTGTTCTGCAGATGCAATCAGTTACACAAGAGGAAATCATTTATAATGTAACCAGGGCTTCTCTTTGGTTATGAGATAAATTACCTTGATCACACTTACAAGACCTGAAGGGCACCACAATCTTGTAGAAATATTGTAGACCTGACTTGGAGGTTGGGGGTCCCCTGTTTGAGTCCTGGAGTTTTCTCTGGAATTTCCTCTGGGTGGGTTTAGCTCTAACACACCTTCCTTGAAGTTTCTAGTGATACTAAAGACCTTGATTCGCTGGTTTGGAGGTTTTTGTTTGAGGTTAAGCTAAATTCTGCTGGAAGGTGGCGGCCCACAAGGAGCAGACCCCTGGATTATGCCATGCATCCAATCTCAAATATGCTGGAATAGGCTCCAGCATTTCTGCAACCCTACATAGGACATTTGTTCTGAAAAATGAATGTATGGAATTTACATGCATATAGAGCTGATGAAGTTTGATTCATTTTTTATTCATTTCCTTGGCCATATTACTATTCCCATTTTCTGTGGCAGTGAGAAAATGATACACGAAGCATCAATTACACATCTACTTTACATATTTTGCTCTTCATTTTTTTGCTCATCCCTGCGTCCACAGCTTATTTGCACTGCAGTCACTCTAGAGAGTTCTTAGGTTTCCCTTGGGGCTGGTTATGACAGTGCAACTGAATCTATCACTCATGTAACCAGCCTTCCTGCACTTGTTGAAGTTGCATTTGTCATTTCAGTTCTTATGGTGGTACAGCATGTCCTATCCAGGCACTACATGACAAGTTTTCAGTGACAAGTAATTTGTCTATCCATGCCGAAAGTGAAAATGCTGCATGACGCAACACTATCACTACCAGAATGTAGTAGATGTTTAAAATACATTTATGTGGAGTAGGATTTTGAACCAGTGAGATTCAGCGTGGGTGGGATTACAAAAATAGAAACCGAATGACCAGCAAAAGTTTTGTTTCCATGCCTTTCGATATGTCAACTTTTGGCTCAACTAGTGGTACGAGTTTGGGGTGGAGCCCCAGTTTTTTGACCAATGGCAGATGGAGGAAGATTATAGAAAATGGGTTTAGTTTGGTGGTAGTGCAGAAATTGCGTACACCTGTCACGTCACTATGGCACTCACTGGAGAGAAGGCTGCTGAGTGTATTGCGTTAAAATGGACCAGATTCATGGACACACGCACATGTGGGAAATATTTATAAATAATAGAAAACATCAGCATTTTCTCTCATTTCACATCTTCTCCAGAGCCTACAGCACTGCACCACACACATATATACTAATGAAGAGGAGCTCTTCAGCGAAACCTTTCAATGTTATCAAAGAGACACACACAGCTGAGCTCTGATAATGAGCTGTCCTTATCTCAACCATCTTGCAAAAGACAAGTTGTCTTTTTCATCCCATTTTGTCTTATTTTTATGTAATAGATGCCGCAGAATAGATTACGGAAAGGCAACCTCGTGGTTCTGTAGTATCGCTAGCTCTTTTCTAATAGATTAGACTGCGGTTGCATTGTGCGGGCTTTGATTTTGCTGGCAGCGAGCACTCATGCTGCATCTGGGTCAGTGAGAGTGCTCTGAATGCAGATGCTGTGAGTGTCACATCCGAGATGTGTTTGTAGATAGAGGCTATAAATAAACACAGTTAAAGAGGAGAATTCTGCGTGTGAGAGAGTTTCCGTGAGGAAAGATACATTTGTGATACCCTTCTCCTTCCCCTTAGTCTTTCCTCTTGTCTGCATATCTATTTTTCATGCTATCCTGTAATCTCAGCCAACGATTTATTGATGAAGCCCCTTGCAGGGGGATTAAGAGCTGTCCAGAACACAGGGAGCTAAAATATACAGGCTGCTACCTGACTAACGGAGCAGGTCCTTTCAAAAGTTGTTCTGAACTCGTGTTCACCTAAAAATTTACAATTTGTCATCATTTACTCACCTAAATATGCCATCAAAGTAGTCTATATGACTCATGTGCTATATTCCATCTATCTGAAATCATACATTAATATTTATATGGACTAGACCTTAATTTAAAGGCATAGTTCACCCAAAAATGAAAATTCTGTCATTAATTACTCCCCCTCGTGTCGTTCCAAACCTGTACGATTCATCTTCGGAACACAAATTAAGATATTTTTGATAAAAATCCGAGAGCTTTCTGACCCTCCATAGACAGCAACACAACTACCACGTTCAAGTCACAGAAAGGTAGTAAGGATATCGTTAAAATAGTCCAAGTGACGTCAGTGGTTCAACCTTAATTTTATGAAGCTACAAGAATACATTTTCTGCACAGAAAATAAAAATAATTACTTTATTTAACAATATTCAACAAATTGTTGAATCATGTTATTTCTGAAGATGTACGAAGGTCTTATGGGTTTGAAACAACATGAGGATGAGTAATTAATGACAACATTTTGATTTTTGGGTGAACTATCCCTTTAAGTCATTATTTGCTAAAAATCTTCCCATCGACCTCAGCTGTCAATGCTTAGTCACGTTTTTGCGCATTTAAATTTGCCTTATTGTGACTGGTTATGACACTCATTAATAGCAATGATATTTGGTGTCATTTATGTCAAACCTGGAGCAAAATATCTGTGTTCACTGTATTTGAAAATACGCAAACACACATGAGATTTGAAAGCTATAGCTGAAATAAGATTACCAGTGAATAATGGCATACATTTCAGCATAGTCATAGATCAAATTATCATATTGCTTTACAAGGCTATAGTTCACAGTTCATATGGTCTACTTTTATGATACTTTTAGGAACTTTTAGCCTCAGTCTCCATCCACTTTTAATGTATTGAAAAGGAGCTTTAACAATGTAATTGCATGGAAGAAAATCCTAACTGTTTGGAAATACATCAGGGTGTGTATATGATGACAGAATTGTCATTTTTGGGTAAACTATCCCTTAAGTACTAAGCTTTTCTCATTTGTATGCAGGTTAGCAGTGAAGGATGAAAAAAGGTGCTTCCTCACGCTCATCTTCCCCTGACATCGCTTGACTTGGCATTTGTTTGAAAATGTGTTTACATCCCAGCCAATGGAAGGAGAAGAAAGAAGCACCAAGGACGATAAGGGAAGGAGACAAGATGGATGGAGAGAGAAGATTATGTAAGGTTAAAAGACTTCCTGTCTCTCCTCGTCTCTTTCTCGCTAATCTGCAGTTGTTTGCTGCTTAATGTATTGTCAAGGCAGGAATAGAGTAACGCCTCAGGGTTTGTGTTTCATCCTGAGAATGGCAGCTTGTTGTTTGTCCTTCCAGAGAGGGATGAATGGTGGGAAAGAATAGAAGAAAAAGACAATACGAGAGAGAGCGAGAGAAAGAGAGAGGGAGAAAATCACCTCACTGCATCCATGGTAATAAGAAATTCCTTCCTTCTGCAGTCAGACACTAGCTCTTCTCCAAAACCTAGTGAGCTGCCTACCTAGACAACATTTTAAGATACCTTAGCAGTGCTCCTGACTCAAAGGCTATTCCAAAAAGTAGACAGGAACATCATGTTGAGTTCCAAGATACTTAGTTTTGGCCAAATAATAATACAAGGCAAAATCACATTTTTTAGAACATTGTTAGCTTGTTAGCATCAAACAAGTAATTGTGAGTTTCTGAAAACATTTCAAATCAGTAAATTGCAAGGTTACATTTCAGGTAGGAAGCTGCCTAGTAGGTAGCAAGGTAGCTCACTAGGTTTTTGAACAGAGCTAAACAAACCCACGATAAGGGTGCTTTCACATTAGCGCTTTTGGTGCACCTGGGTTCGCCTGACTTCAGAGTTCAGTTTGTTTGGATGACGTGAACACTGTTTTCTGAACTTGGTTGCACATTGCTTCCTGTGCATATTACTTTGTTTATAATATGTTGCTTATAATATCAGTTAGGTCCAGCCGAATGATTTATTAATTAAATTAATTAAATTCCAATTGGATGTTCCAGCATTCATCAAAACTTCTGATAGCTTTAGGTAAGTGCCTATAACACAATAGGCACTTACCTAAAGCTATCAGAAGTTTTGATGGATGCTGGAACATTTACTTATATAGTTACAGCTGGTCTATTTGCATGGGATTAGCGTTACCTGAGGTAATTTTTTGGACCTTTTTACAGAAAGTAAAAGTTGCCATAATCTTTACAGACATTGTCCAGTGATTACCGAGATGGCACATTCAGACGAGACTAAAATCACTGAGAAGCTCTGGTAATATTTACTTTACCCCACCTCTCCATGTAAAACTAATCCTGTCCGAATAGGGTTTAGGACGCAAGTGCAGTTGTGTGTTCACGCTTTAGAAACAACACAAAAGTATAAAAGTGAGGTGAGCAATGCTATGCATTTTGCCACCTTCTCCTGCATTGTCATTATATGGTAACAAGGGTAAACAGCTGCCATTATGAATTTTGATAAAATTATAATACCACTAGCTATGTTTCCATCCAAAGTTACGAATTAAACTTATGCGCAAAATTGGAATATCACATAAAACATCTGCGAATAAAGCACCGTTTCCATCCAAGTGAGTTGAAGAGAACAAAATTGTCACTTGTTGATTAACTTGCGCTAAATATCATCAAGAAGAATATAATTTGCTGCAGAAGGAGAAGGCACTGTATATAATAATTTTTGTATAGAATAAATTACAAGTTTCAGAGTGCGCAGACGAAACACGGTCATGTTATCTTATTTTCTGAGCCTTCTGTTTGGGAACGCAGTTCTGGGAGTTTATTATAATGAAGCACTTTGATGAGATTTTGCTCAAGTATTTTAGAATGACAAAACTAGCATTTCAGATGCTGTTCAATGAGATCTGTCCAGTGGTTGATCCAGTTATACTGGCACATTGCAAAATGTCACATGTCTTTTTTGATGGGCATTAAGGAATTTATTCGGTAAAAGTGCTTCCATTGTAGTTTATGCACATTTTCTTACTGGATAAGAAAATTTTCAGACTTAGTTGAGCGCATACGGTTTTTATGTGCATTTTTAGAATTTATGCGCATCTTGGAATTTCCATTCAACTTTTTCTTTATGCGATATCCCAAAATGCACATAAAAATAGGTGGATGGAAGCATAACTAGTGTTAATATATACAAGCAATTGAACTTTGGTACAGTATAAGCAATCAAACCAAGTGTGAAAGCCCCCTTAAATGAACACAGGCACCATATTGGGTATAGTAAAAGCACTGAATGTATCTTGTCATAGCTGATGCAAATGCATCAGTGGGAGTGCTGCAGAATCAATGCCTCTCTGTTACGGACATTGTAGGATATTTGTAGACGCTCCCACAGGCGACAAGGTAAGTTGTAAAAATGATTGAAGATTAAATTTACAGGCCCGTGTCTCCTTAGAATGGTTGGTTTTTAGCAGCAGGAGGCTGTTTCAAAGCTTATGTAGGCATCTCTGAGATATGAAATCATTAACACAGGCTAAATACACAGTGATTACCTTGAGTCTGCACCCCCCTCTCACCACACGCACACACCACATGGATTATTATAAGCATTATCTTATATGCAACCCAAAAACCTCTATCTATCTATCTATCTATCTTGTCTGTCATAATGTCTTCTGGCTCTCTTTTTATGTCTATTACCCTCTTCATTCACCTCTTCATGTATGCATCAAACTGTGCTTTCACGCATAACTGACGCAAGACAAATTTGGGTTCAGCCTGTTTCAGACAAACATCTGTGTGACTGTGAATTAAATCCTGGATGGGCCTCTCTGCTCTGACAGTGGCATATGTTGCATATCACAGGCTCGCATGTTCGACCTCAGACAGCGACTCTCACTTGATTATTTCAAAACTAGGTTTTGGGTCTACAGTAGATAAACGTAAATAGACATAATACTGTAGAGAAATTATGGTTAAAACTGGCTTATAATGGCATGTACACTGTATAGTACCTCATATTTTTAAATCGCATGTGAAATAACACATTATGCAACTTTGAATTTCTAAGTATGCCACATTACTGCCGTATGATTTCACTTTGCATATTAAATTCAGTGAGAGGAATCTAGTCGTCACCTTGAAAATAAAAAGGGTCCTTTTGCATTTTTATTTTGTGTAAAAATATCTGGTAACACTTTCATATAGGGACCAATTCTCATTTTTAACTAGTTGCTTATTAGCATGCCTATAATTAACATATTGGCTGTTTATTAGTACTTATAAAGCACATATTCTGCATGACCATATTCTACATGCCTAATCCTACCCAATACCTAAACTTAATAACTACCTTACTAACTATTAATAAGCAGCAAATTAGGAGTTTGAGGCAAAAGTCGTAATTAATGGTTTGTCAATAGCGAAAATTGGACCTTAAAATAAAGTGTGACCAAATATCTTAACTTTGCAGTGAAGTATGATATTCTAAACACATCCAAAGTCACATATAAAGCAGATATCTATTTGAAATTTTAGCTTCATATTAATTGCAATGCTACAAAAAATGATAAAGGTTTAATAAACCCTTTCAAAAAGATGAAAAGAAACAAGACAATGTTACAATGCAGCCTCTGAATTAAGACTGCATAAAAATAAAAGGGCTCTAAGGAAAGTCTAAGAGATGCAGCTGAGTTATTATTCACGCCGCAACTGAGAGTTGGCTCTGAACGTGTGCCAGTTCTGTGGAGTGAGTTGCATCGTCATGGAGACGCTCTCTGGACTGTCAGTCTTGTGAGGTGTTTGATAAGTGATGGGTGCGTTATTGACTGCAGCGCTCCTGAACTCCTCCCTCATGGGCCAACCAGGCCAGCACAACTGACACTGAATGCTCTTTCATCCTACCTGCTGTCTGTCTGGCTATTTTTGGAAAGCAAACTACCACACTACTCTCACTTTTTCTGCATTATAAACTATGTATACTGTACATTCTTTGGTAGACAGGTAGATAGCAATATTATTCTACCTAAGGTACTTAGTTTGGGAGAAATTCTAAAACAGCATTGCATGTATCATTTGCAGATTGCACTGTGATAATCACAGTAAAGAAATGCTGGTTATAAATATACTCTGTTTTATACAAAAAAAGTATAGAAAAACAGTCAATGTAATAAAAAAGACTATTTGGTCTGCGGTTGAGAGGCCGGTTGGATGTACTGCCAAATTCTCTGAAACGCCTTTGGAGACGGCTTATGGTAGAGAAATGAACATTCAATTCACGGGCAACAGCTCTGGTGGACCTGCAGTCAGCATGCCTATTGCACGCTCCCTCAAAACTTGCAACATCTGTGGCATTGTGCTGTGTGATATAACTGCACATTTTAGAGTGGCCTTTTATTGTGGCCAGCCTAAGGCACACCTGTGCAATAATCATCCTGTGAGGTGGATGGATTATCTCGGCAAAGGAGAAGTGCTCATTAACACAGATTTAGTCAGATTTGTGAACAATATTTGAGAGAAATAGGCCTTTTGTGTACATAGAAAAAGTCTTAGATCTTTGAGTTCAGCTCATGAAAAGTGGGGGCAAAAACAAAAGTGTTGCGTTTATAATTTTGTTCAGTGTGTGTGTATATATATATATATATATATATATATATATATATATATATATATATATATATATATATATATATATATATATATATATATATACACACACACACTGAACAAAACATATATATATATATATATATGCCAAAATGATAACTGAACTACAGTCTTTGAATTAAACATACAACGCACAAGGAACTGACTGAATGAATGAATGAATGAAACAGTATATGCAATATTCAGTAAGCTGTACACTAATATCCATTCCAAAAAGCCTCTCTCCCTCTTTTTTTCTCTATGCGTCACTGCAGTTTATGTATATATTAAGACAAATCTACCCATGCATCCAAAAATACATTGTATTACGCGTAACATTTTGAAAATATGCTGTCTTAACCTTTTTAACGTGTGCACATATAACCTCATTACCCTAGCGCAGAAGACTACATATCCCATGAGTCTTTGGGGGCGGTGGAACAGTAAAGGTGATTGGGAACAGGTGGTCCAATTAATTACTGGCGAGCGAGAGCACACCCGCCAAGTGTGGGAGGAAACTAAATGAGCATGCCAAAATACAGATTTAACGACACAAACACTGAGCTCTACAGGACACGCATCAAGCCCTTAATAGACAGTAAGAAAAAGCAAACAGATTAAGAGAAAAATCCTCTTTTATCATTCTGATGCATTTATTTCAACCACACAAGCCGGATTGGCATAGCGAGCCTATTTGGACAGCGACCAGCGCGTTGCATGTATATTTGGCAGAACGCAATACTATGTGATAGCAGTTTCCTCTTCCCAGTTGGAAACCAATAAGTTTTGAATTGGGGCCCCCAGGACGGGAGTTTATTTAGCCCTGCCAAGCGCTCACTGAAGTGTCCGTGTGATGCTTGGTGTGTCCTGCCAAATGCAGTCCTCATCTTCACTGCTTGACAGACACTAGAGCTTTTGCTTCCCTCTCTGCGTTCTGTTGTATTAGCACAGCTCATCTAAATTCAGAGATAATCTCTTTCTCTCAGGTTTCCCAGACTGTGTGACAGCACTCAGAGGAAGGAGCGTTTCTTTGAATATTCCACAGATGTCCTCTTTTCTTTCTCCGCGTGAGCTGAGCGTTTGAAGTTGGCTGATGGGATTGTTTTAATATTCCTCAGATGTGGCGCAGAGCCTAGGAACGTTTTATCCTTGGTGCACTGTGCCTGGATCGGTGTGCGCTGGCTGTGGGTCTTAGATTAGATGCTCTACGGGAGCAGAGAGGGCTGATGAGTGCGGGACATCCCATATATTTGTGTGTGTGTGTGTGTGTGTCTATTATAGGGCCTGTTTACATCTAGTCACTTCATGCGTTTTCTCTAATCACATCGTGAAAAGACCAGATGTAAATGCCCTCTGAAACGCTTTCTAGACAGATTTAAATCTGATCGCTTAAACCACTACAGGAGGTGATCTGGGACACATTAACAAAAATAACTTTATTCAACAATTCTTCTCCTCCAAATCACGTATTCCGCCATTATCAAGAGCACCACGACATATGCGCATGCGTTGTTTACAGTGCTGGGCACATTACTTTAAAAAAGTAATTATAGTTACTAGTTACTTCTCACAAATAGTAACTGAGTTAGTAACTGAGTTACATCATTATAAAAGTAACTAATTACCAGGGAAATAACTATTGCTTTACTTTAAAAAAAAAAAAAAAAAAAAAAAAAAAAAGTTCAAATGTCAAATAACTTGGATGCCCCCAATATTAAATGTTAAATTAATGAATTGGACTCTAAATAGAATAAATTATTATAAAACATTGTACATTAATCTACATTATTTATCTACTGACACTTAGCATCAGTCAGTCAAGCATTATGATATTATGATAATTTAGCATTATATGATGATAGAACTTTAGTAATTAGAATAACCAAGTATGAATGCATATTTTTCCATGTTGACTGAACTTAGGACTGGTGGTGGTGCTTAAGATGTTGTTTGTCATTGTGTTTCTATAAAAAAAAGGGGGGAAAAATTGATAACATAACAAAACTACTACGAATTCTACTACTAATAACAATATAAAATGCGCTAAGGATTAATGAGCTGCTGGGTTCATGAATATTAATCACGTAGTCTGCGTCCGCTCGAATTGATTTGCTGAAATCAAAACATGGACGATTAATAGGTGAGCGCCAGCCAATGAGATTGTCGTTTGCGCATTAGTTCCGCCCACTACCAGAGAACCCGGCAGTTCTTAAAGGCTGAAGAATTCCAAAGGAACTCCATTATTTTGACAGGAAAATACAACAAAGAATATCGTTTACATGTAGCGCGTCAATTCTGCATGTTATGAAAGACCCTCTTGCTCTGTATCTTTCTTTGCGCGTGTGAGACAAAGCGACGGCGAGTCGTGCGCCTTCACGCTAGAGTTTACGGTACGTCAAATACAGCTACACTGCGCATCCATTCAGATGAACTGAAAAATAAAATTATAATAATATTATAATAAATTATAGTAACGCCGTATTTTATTGTCAGTAACGGTAACGGCGTTGTAACGGGGGAAACAGTAATTTGTTTGATTACTCGTTACTGAAAAAAATAACACCGTTAGTAACGCCGTTTATTTATAACGCCGTTATTCCCATCACTGGTTGTTTACGTGCAGAGGTACTGTCGATAATGGCAGAAGACATGATTTGCAGGAGAAGAATTGTTGAATTAAGTCATTATTTTTGTTTTCTTTGTGCACAAAGTATTCTCATAGCTTTGTAAAATTGCAGTTGAACCACTGATGTCACATGGACTGTTTTATCGATAACCTTACTATGTTTCTGGGTCTGGGAACATTTCAGTTGCATTGCTGTCTATGCAGGAAGAAAGCTATCGTATTTCATCAAAAAAATCTTAATTTGTGTTCTGAAGACGAATGAAGGTCTTACGGGTTTGGAACGACATGAGGGTGAGTAATTAACAGAATTTTCATTTTTGGGCCAAGTATCCCTTTAAAGTTAGTGGTTTCTTAAATTTTACTAATCCAAAGTATGAGCATGAGTAATAGTGACGCTTGCCTTTGGAACGGCTATTAATACTAATTTGTTCTGAGTGGTTTCTTGGTTGTTGTGGATGGTTAGCAGGGCATTGCTATATACCTGCTAAAGTGTTCTAAGCAGTTACAGCAGATTGCTGTGTGTTTGCAAGAATGTTGTAGGTGGTTTCTAGTAGGGATGTACAACATTATCTGAACATTATCGGAATCGGCTGATAATGGCTTAAAATATAAATATCGGCCTAATATGAAAAATTATGCTGATACGCCTTGCTGATAAGATAAATACCTCAAGTAGGGATTGAGTTATATTTTATGTATAATTATTTTTAAAGCTTTCAATGTACTTTCATTATAAAAGAATTTCATTATTCTTTATTTAATTCTAACAAGTATGTTTTTGTTAAAAATTTAAATTAATTTGTTCATAATCTCTGCACAGGAGAGACTTGGTGTTGTTTCCAAACAAAAGGAAATATATTGGCATCAGCTCTAAGGCAAAAATGAGTTGAAAAATATCAGCATACCAGATATCGGCAAAAATCCAATATTGTGCATCCCTAGTTTCTAGGTTATTCTGATTTAATATTAATCACCACAACCAGAGCCAATGGAATTTGTTTCTGTGACTTTCACACAGTGTTTCCACAGAATGCTGTCATGAACCTATTACAGGCATAATGTCCTGGGGCTAGGTGCATTGCTTAAGGGCACAATGGTTATGTTTCATAGTTTGCTTCTTGCGGGAATCAAACCAGCCCTGTGGCTTAATCATTACATCACACCACCTCCAGATGTTTGGGGGTTTAATAACCATAATGTGCACTTCCTCTAATGTTTCCTAAATTATATAGTGAAAAAAGAATGGAATGGCACCACGGCTCTTGTTAGGACTCCAACACTGTTAGTCTTGCTCTAATTGGTGTTACAGCTCCAGGAAACCTGATTAGTATCAGAGACCACCTACTGAGTGGTCTACTTGAAGTAATTCCAAAAGTTGCAACTCAGTCGTGCTCCTCGGAGCGTGTGCGTTCACATGTACAAAACCTCCCATCCACTCGACCCCCGCCGCTCGGCACGTGTATGAATCAGACCAAGACTAATTGTGCAACACTGCATCTGCACATAGACGCTTCACAGAAAAGGGGAGGGCAGAGAAGTGTGTGGTTTCCATGACAACTACAGGAAAGGTGGTTTTCAAATATCAGGCTGAATGCAAACTAAGCTTCACGCATCTGAGGAGGTCAGCTCTGTCAACGTGTATGTCTGTGACAGTGTTCCTTCTGTACTGAAACCCAAATAAACAGGACTCTTTGAACGACCTTTAAAACAAATGATGTAAGAACGTGTTGTTTCCTTTGACAGCAAAATCAAGAATTTTATTCATAATGCAGCTTCAATCACAATACTTAAAGGGATAGTTTATCCAAAAATGAAAATTCTACCATTATTTACTCACCCTCCACTTTTTCCAAACCTGTACAAGTTGTTTTTTTTTGTTGTTTTTTTTTTCTATTGGACACACAAGAAAATATTCTGAAGAATTTTGGTTACAAAACAGTTGATGGTAGCTATAGACTTCAATAGTATGGAAAAAAATTACTATGGCTGCCATCAACTGTTTGGTTATCAACATTCTTCAAAGTTTGTCTATAGAATGAAAGTCAATGGGGTACAATAGCTGCATTTCCATTACCCTTTAAATTGCGCAAATTGAAATTGCGAACTGAAAATACGCCTAATGAAAACGTAAATTTTGCAAAAATTCCCATATATCGCAAAAAGGTTTTTACGCTCACATGAGGTTGGTTTTTCAGGCAATTCATAAAAGGAATATATCAGAAAACTGCAATGGAAACAGTTTTTTTCACATTTACAGGTCACATGGCGTACGTAAAAATCACATGATCATTCTTTAATGTAATATAATCTCCAAAAACACCTCATACTGTATGTGGCCACTCTCAAGTATAAGGGGCTTTCTGTGGTGGCTGCGATATACGCAAACCTACCAACATCTATCGCCATGACTTAACGCAAGAGGAAAAAATTACATTTTACTCGCATAACATCGGTTAATGGAAACGGCTGTTCTCGGGCTGAGAACTCACTAACGCTCTCTTGAACACTATCTCTGCCTCTCTGGCGTCCTGCCATGCTGGGCTAAGAGATAACCGAAGGGGGAATTCACTAAGAACGAATTGTACCCGCTGATAGCGCTGTTTATTTGCATTGTTTTAGCATCCGATTCACCATAGGAATTATGCAAATCGGCTAACGGACAAACGCACCCACAACGTCTGTGTTGAGCGCAATCCACGCCCTACAGTTTCCCATACTGCAGGTTGGTTCTGAGTGCTAGATTGTGGAGGATGCAGCAGTTCTGGCACACTTTACTGGGACTTACCCCACCACTGCAATACAGCCGCTTTTTGGCTCATTTTTGTTTTAAAACATTCAGCATATTTGTGAATACTCTTTTCCTATGTGTTGGAAACCACTAACCGTTTGAATAGGTACTGTCTAAAACTCTAAAAGAAAAAGAATTTTAATTTTTTATGACATATTAATGCATTTATCGTAGGGTTTTAAACAAAGCAGTCAACAAAGTTACTGTGTTGTGTCTGTGAAATGATTTTTCAAATATGTATGTAATGTAATGCAATATAATCTGTCATATAAACAGACTGTGTTCTCCATATGATTAAAGAAGTACAAAAGAATGAAGCCCTGGCTCACTGTTTGTCAAAATTCAGCAATAACCAATGATATATATTTTGTTAATTTGTTCTATAACCTTTTACTTAAATTAATGGAAAGAAACAACCAAGGGCCAGATTTACTAAACAGGGCAAATTAGCGTTAGAGCGCAATTCCATAAAAGCACAATAGGAGGGGAAAAAATGTGCACATTAAAGAACACAGACACAGCCAGATCATTTCCATAATGACCAGCACAATCTACCAAGAGCAGTCTTTTTGGGCATTAAATAATGGCGCAAATACCAATAATTTGATGAGCGCAAACATGAGTAAATCACGTTTCGTGATTCATTTTAATACTCTCCTCCCATAAATTTTGCATCTGAGAGGGAAACTCCTACAAATTAATATTTAGTAAGGTCAGGCACAAAAATAACGGTCCACACCTTTTCATTGCTAATTCTTCACTGCGCACCTCTAGGAAATCCTGACAGTACTATTTTAACGCCAAAAGATGGTTTGCACTTGCGCAAGCTGTTAGTAAATCTGGCCCCAAATGGGAATCTCTCTTTGTCAACAATACAGTGGCGCAATGAATTGGCAATGGACAAGGGAATGGATGTAAATGAAGTTAAGTGAAAAACTAGATCATCATTGCTGGTTCGGAAAGGAAGTAGACTGCTCAATATGTCATATAGTCTTATGGTAATAGCTCAGGTCTCAAGAACTGAGTTCATCTCCAATAAATCTTTCATTGCACTGGCAGCCATAAGTGTTGTAAGTTATTACTGATATTAACTGGAGCCTTCTAATGTGTCCCTCTACATTTACCAAGGCACAAACCTGTGATTAATGCGGCAAGTAATAACAATAGCCCATGCATTATTAGAACACATCTGCTACATTTGATAATTACAATTGTGGTAGTCAAGAGGAAAAAAATAAAACACACACTCACACACACATACATACACACATATATTATATATATATATATATATATATATATATATATATATATATATATATATATATATATATATACACACACACACACAGGTGCATCTCAATAAATTAGAATGTCGTGGAAAAGTTCATTTATTTCAGTAATTCAACTCAAACTGTGAAACTCGTGTATTAAATAAATTCAATGCACACAGACTGAAGTAGTTTAAGTCTTTGGTTCTTTTAATTGTGATGATTTTGGCTCACATTTAACAAAAACCCACCAATTTACTATCTCAACAAATTAGAATACTTCATAAGACTTCAATACTTCAATCTTTTACTTTAATTTCTTGTCTTTCCGTGAGAGTTTTAAGTTTGCCGCAAAGTCCAGCTCCGACTTCACCCGCCCAAACTTCAACCAGACCAACTCCGCATCAAGAACCAACGCCCAAGACTTTACTACGAAAGACCACTGAACTCAGCCAATCCGCAACCTCGGGAAACCCCTTTCTGCAAGTCCACAACAAAAGGTAATCCCTTAACACAAAGGCAACGCAAGTAATACAACTCCAGATTTTTGCTGAGCTAGTACATTTAATATAAATTTTAGCCTCACTGAGAAACTCAATGCACGGTTTAAATAAGTGACTGATGGTTGTTCAGGTCTATGCAATTGCACATATTGCTGTAAACTTGGGATGTCACATTTTCATTCTCTTAACTCATCTCTCTTTCTGCAACTTGTGTGAATGCGTGTGTTCATGTGTTAGATTAGTTTACATGTCTTAGGTTTATATAAAAAAAATCTTATTTATATTGAAAAGAGAAGTATCTTGTGTTTTTGTGCTTACAAGTTAGTCTTAATCTGCCGATCTTGTTACTGTGCTTAAGTGTTTTCACTATATTTTGTATTTTAATATCCAGTGCAGAGTTGATGTTATACGGCTCGTTCAGCGAATCGCTGCCGACTCAGTGATCAGCCGTGAAACAGTGACTCTGTTCAAATTCCCTATAAAATCATAAATGATTCCCTTTGAGCTAAATTGACTTGTTTCCCTTATTTACCTATTAACCCTTACAATGGTAAAACTTTAGAACAGGGAACACTTATTCACTATTAACTACAACTTTTCCCTCAATAAATTCCTTATTTGCTGCTTATTAATAGTTAGTAAGGTAGTTGTTAAGTTTAGGTATTGGGTAGGATTAGGGATGTAGAATAAGGTCATGTAGAATAAGGCATTAATATGTGCTTAATTACTACTAATAAATGGCTAATATTCTAGTAATATGCATGCTAATAAGCAACTAATTAAGATACCCTAAAATAAAGTGTTACCATATATATGTGTGTGTGTGTGTAAAAATATGAACTGTATTTTAAATAAAATACTATTATTATTATTATTATATTTAAAATATTTTCTGTCATTTAAATTAAACCAAACATTATTTGCTATGAAAAATATACAATATACATTTTTCCATGCTGCTAAATGAAACCAACCTCTATAAAATACATTACACATTGCTTTATTAACATTACTTTTGTTTGTTTTTTTTCTTTGCAGTATGCAGATTAATGATTTCTGTTCATATTTCCATGACGACTCATTTTCTAAACCTCCAAAGTAAATCATGAAATATGCAAAAAATCTCTAGGTTGAAATTCATCACGCACTATACCAGCGTGCACCTAATTATGCATATTATCTTCTATAATCTATGAGGTTTTAAATGATTCATTCCAGGCTTCAGTTTTAATTAGGTTAAGCCCGTAAGCGACACAGTCATATATTTTAGTCAAGGTTTATATTCAGTGAAAATGTAGTCTATTAAAAGACTCTGTCAGGTGAGGGTAGCAAATAAATAATGGCTCTGGTGCTAATTAAGTCCAATTAAAAAAAAAAAAAAAAAAAAAGTCATCAGTTCAATACATTTAAATGTTATTTCATTTAACTGCAACTGAAAACTGATACACATAGTACAAAAATGATTTGTATAGTATATGAAGGATGAAAAGTAAAGTATATGAAGGATGAAAGTAGAAAGTGCTGATAGTAGTGGGCTCAGAACAGAAGTGCTGTTTTCCCTTCCCACTGAAACACTTATCTCCCCAGATACCTAAACACGGGGACTTACTTTCCAAAACTGGCCTCACACATGCTTTACTTTGCCTTTCCCTGACTGCTGATGCCCATTCCGTTCTGCTTATGTAATTATTCTGTGTGTTTTCACTGTTGGCCTTCTAAGCAAAGTCTAGAAGTCGTCATCAAAAATGCTCTGATACATCTAAACAAATGCACGTCTTGCCACATAGAAATCAATGTTGTAGCAAATTAGCTCAAAAGGGAAATGTATATAAATAATTAAGTTCATATCAACTCTAAGAAAGGATATTTCTGAGTAAAACTATCAGCGCCATTTATAATGGGGTCTATAGCTTATACTAAACCTCTGTTTTGTTTAGTTAAATGTACGATACTTGCATTGCCTTGGTCGTTGATGAGTGTCCGGATGCAGTCTCAGATGAAAGTCTTGATGGTTTCAAGGTTTTGGACTCGCGATCACGTTCTTCCGGGTTGAAGAGTGATGAATTCCAAAGATGTCCTGACTCGATGGTGATTGGGAGTTTCTTCCCAGGCAGAAAGTGAAAAAGAGCTAAGAAAGAGATCCGAGGATCTTTTGTTGAATGGAAAGTCAAGGCCGCAAGGCCTGGCGCAAAAACTTAAGGGTTGCTGAGGAGCTAACATCCTCCTCATCCTCTTAGGATCTAAAAGAACCGCAGACTGGGAGACACTGATGTGAGAGCTTTATCTGCTATAGAGGTCACTCCTTTCAGGTGTCAAAGAGCCAATGGTGTCTTGAACTTTTGGAGGGAAAGTTTACGACTCTTTGTCTCCAAGCATGGTAATTTGCATATGTAACTGGATCGGAAGTTGATATACAAACTAGTAAAGATTCTTAGAACACTAATATGTTGCATAGGTATCAACATATAATATACACTCTCAATTAGATCATCCGAAGACGAATTGATAGAGACGAACATGGTATAAGTGAGGTGATATTAACTAGTGATCTATCATAAGCATGCATAAAACAGTATACAATACACAAGAACATATACAAGAACAGTAATAATATACACAATGACCTGAAGGATATGTGTTCATTCAGAGAGGTTTTTCTATGAATTAATTAGAGAAGAGTCTATTTTTATGGCATAATGTCTTTCCTAAGGTTCAAAGATGGTGAGAGGGAGAACTCTCAACATGCCATTAGGTCATAAAGTTTATCTGGTCTGGCTGAAGTGTCCTGGTTGTCATGGTAACCGGGGTCCAGAGTCATTCACAGACATACTGGCACCCAGTATGTGTATTGGGTGAGGGGTCTGTGATTATTTGTTAATCTAATGACTAATTGATTTGTTAAATCTAATGAACAATTGTGTGTCTGATTGGTCCAAATGCTACAATGTCATTAGAGCAAGAATCAAGTTAAAATCCCATGGACATCTTTGCTGTGGGGGAGAGAAATGCTGTGTGTTTTAGTGAAGAAGAGCGAACAGTCCTCTCTGTGCTCTTCAAAAATTTCTCTGACGACATCTAGCACCACGGGCTTTTATGCTGTCATTTCTAAAGCTGTCTTTAACGTTTTGCCCTGCTTGCTTGATTTAATGCGCTAACCGTAGAGGTCAGTTTATCCTTCTCATCTGAGCCACAGCGGCTCTTTGAACTCCAATAGGTGAGAGATTTCTCTGCTCCGCAGAGCATCAGCCTTGTAATTTATTCTGACAGCACACGGATACGCTTGCTAATGGCCTCTGGTCTGGCTCAGACAAACTCAATCCATTATTATGTACTGATTGACAAGGACACTGAAAAGAAGGGCATTGTGTGGGTTTGGAAAGAAGCGGGTTTACATTGTGTGCTGTGAGACAGTGTTCTGTTGGTCAAACTTTTACAGTTTGCTGATTTCTTAGATTTAAATTGTTGCATTCTGCTATATTGAGTATTTGTGTAAATGGTCTTCTACGTTCAGTTTTCTCTTTCCGGTCAATAGCTTTGCTGGGCGAGATAGTTCAAGTTAGTTAAATGTTGATGTATTTATAGTTAGCAACCTGAATTCAGTCTGTTAATACCTGTGGCTTGTTTCTGTTGCCCCCAAAGCCCCCGAAGAATAAAGTTGTTGTGTTTCGAGAAAAAACTCGTGAAATTTTGAGAAAAAAAAGTTCATATAAAATGTTGAGAATAAACTCACACTTTGAGAATAAACTTGTTTCAAGAAAAAAAACTCATGAAAAAAGGAGATGGTTTTATTATTATTGCTTGGCCCTAATCCTCCTCCGTACCTCTATTATTGTGTTTTAACAATAAATAAATAAATAATAATTAAAAATAATAATAATATTTTTGGGGAAACAAAAAAAATTACACCACAAATTAGACATTTTTAAATGTGTACTTGTGTTAAAAATGATGCAAATTTTTTTCAAAACCATAAGAAATGAATACAAAAAGTACATTTTGAGAACTTGGCGAGTGTTTTAAAGGGGTCATATGATGCGATTTCAACTTTTCCTTTCTCTTTGGAGTGTTACAAGCTCTTGGTGCTTAAAGAAGATCTATAAAGTTGCAAAGACTAAAGTCTCAAATACAAAGAGATATTCTTTATTAAAGTTAAGAGTCAGCCACACCCCCCTAAAACGGCTCATTCTAACACACCCCCACATCTCTACGTCACGATGTGGGGAGATTTGCACAACACCGCCCAAATGTATACGCAAAGAAAGGAGGCGTAACTTTATAGCTCTAGTGTTGCTGCTTCCACCGGCGCCATTGTGGAGAGACATAACAAGAAATCTGTGGTTGAGTTTTATGTACAACACTGTCCCAGAGCAGTACAACACAAATACTCGAGTTTCATGGATTGTTTTCTGAACATGGGAGAGAACAAGGCTGGTTGTGCATGTAACCGCTCCAACTCGCCCCGCTCCGAGCGGGCTTCGAACCGGGAGACGGGCACTCTAACAGTCGCTAGAACAGGGGAGTGAGGATTACTCACACAGAATTTGCTGGACAACGACTGTTACAGAAAGGCTTTTACTCTAAAGTGGGGCAGTTCCAACTTTACAAGGACAGTCTGGCGCTTCTGACTCACAGCCTGTAAGTAAGTTATGTTTTATTATTAATCTGCTACTTAACGTTAATATTCAAATGCGAGTTTTGAGCAGTGTGGAGGTGTGCTTGTTGTTTGTGTTTCTCCAATCACAAATGCAGACATGGCATTATGTTTACACGGTGCGATGCAACGCGACGCGTAAAAAGACAGTATAAGTCATTATAATCAGTAATTATGTCCCCACTGGATGCAACAAATGGCTCGTTTGAAATGGCTTTTAATTTTTTTGTGTCGTTGCTGGGACGCGGCATTACATTATGGTAAGGGGCGTAACATTTCCATCACACGCTTGAGGTATTCGGCCAATCACAACGCACTGGATCGCTGGCCAATCAGAGCACACCTCGATGATTTACATCAATGAGCTTTGTACAAATCGACCCATTTCAGAAAGGCGGGGCTTAGAGGAGATAAAATAATGTAAAATATGTGGAAAATAATGTTTATTTTACTTTAAACCACGTAAACATATTGCATTACACCAAATACACAAGAATGTTCTTTTTTAGCACCATCATATGACCCCTTTAAACTACCAGATCTCATGACGAAAATGTACCTGTGGGAACTTTTTCGAGAGACACAAAATACGTACCAATAAGTACATATTACTGCGTTTTCGTACTCAGTTATGATTACAGCTCCATTTGTTTCGCTTTCCGGACGTAACAAGCTTGCTTGGCAGCTCAGCAAGGAATTGGACTTAGGATGCAGAATCCTTGAGTACAAATCCTGTCAAAAACATGACTCGCGATGAAAGAGCTGGAAGATGAGAGATTGAAAAACAAGCTAAAACGGCATGCTTGCAATTGTATTTTTACGTCACATTCGCTTTTGTTCATACTATCGGGTAGGTTTAGGTGTAGTGCAGATGGTACATTATTTTAAAACGTCACGGACCATTAGACTTATAGCGCCACTCAATGGACATTTCAAGTCAGAACTGCGGTGACACGTACAAAACCAACATCACATAAAACGTACAATATGTACGTTCATCTGTTCCGGGGAAAAAACGAACACTCTTTTAGCACCATTCAGTGGACATTTCACATCGAATATGTCACATGGCAGTACATATTTTGCGTCTTGCCAAAAAGTTCCCACAGGTACGTTTTCGTCATGAGATCAGGTTGGTTTTAAACCAGATTTTCCTTTTCTTTGTCATGGAGAGTCTTATACGTCATTGACTAATGTACAGTGTGACTTGCAGTACACTGACCGAACGCTTGCGAAAATGTTTGAGCACTTGCATTTGCTTACTTGCATTTAACTCTTTAAAATAACACACTAATATCCTAAGCACTGCTCTGTGGTCAAACTCTGAGATGTTAACTTGTGCCTAAAACACCTAGAGGTACAGTATATCCTCCTAAAATATCCTAGAAGTTCTAGTTTTGGCTTTCCGGGCTGCATCAGTGACGAGTTTTGAGGAATGAGACAGGGAGGAGGCGGATAGGACACACAAGGGCAGACGGGCACTTTGATCACGGCTGTGGCTTCAGAAGCAAGTTTTATCTGTGAGGGGGTGGAGGGATTGTGAGGCTGAGGTTCTACACATCAAACAAACTAGGAATGACCATCACTGACACATACATAATATCAAAGGGTCTGGGAGAGATGAGCAAAGCATGAAACTGTCTGAAGATGTGCGATTCTCGCGGGCTGTCGCTGAATAGTCTCAGTCTCCCACTGGACCTACTGCTGCTGCAACAAAAGCAGAGGCTCAGATTGGCTTTCAAGTACTAACATGTAGGTAAATATAAAGTGCAGCCCGACACATACCGAATCACTCCTCAGTCTCTCATGGTTTTTATTTTTATGAGTTCCATTGTCCTAGGGCATGATTCTCTGTGGCTGAAAAGTCTTTCTTTCTTTCTACATGATGATAAAAATTGGGAAAATATTGGTACTTACAATACATAATAGTATTGCTACAAAAGTGGCCTTCACACATACAACATTCCTTTATGCAAATAAACAGTGATGCTATGCCATGACTACTAGTGGGCGAGAAGATACTGAAGCTGTTCTATATGATTTGCCTCTGGCTGCATACAGAAATACAATACAAATTGTGTGAAAAATGTATAAACCGTGTTGGTGTTCTGAATGAGTTTGGAAATTGCACTGATAATCATTCATCCTTTTCTTTTCATTCATATTTTATTCATATTTTCTCCTCTATCAACAGCTTTTGTGGCATAACCATAGAAAATAATTTATCCTTGGGGGGAAAAAACGCAAAATTATAGTAGAGTAAATATTAAAAAGCACACTTACACCGAGATGTTTGCAATGGCGTTTCACTGAGGCGATGTTTAATATACTTTCATGCATTTGTTTGATCAAAAATACAGTAAAATTGTGAAATATTATTACAATTTAAAATTACTTTTTTTTTTTTTTTTTTAAATATGATATAAAATGTAATTTATTCCTATGATTGCAAAGCTGAATTTGCAGTATCCATTACTTCAGTCTTCATTTTTATTTTTTTTTTTATTTTTTTCAGAAATCATTCTGATATGCTGATTTGGTGCTCAAGAAACATTTCTTATTATTATC
Organism: Spinibarbus caldwelli; assembly: GCA_039654775.1. NCBI lineage: Eukaryota > Metazoa > Chordata > Actinopteri > Cypriniformes > Cyprinidae > Spinibarbus > Spinibarbus caldwelli. The sequence goes on along the minus strand of CM077229.1, from coordinate 17,092,681 downwards.
AATGTTGAAAACAGTTGTGCTGCTTAATAGTTTTTCTGGATTTTTATATTGTTTTTTTTTTTCAGAATTCTGAGATTAATAAATGTTCAAAAGAGCAGCACTTATTTGAAATACAATATAGAAGAATCACCTGGAGTGATTATCAATGTAAAAACTTAATAATTTTAATTTAAAAAAAAATACTATTTCAGTGTTTAATAGCTAATTTGGTAACACTTTAGTATAGGGACCAGTTCTCACTAATAACTAGTTGCTTATGCATATTTTTTGTAATGCATCATATTGTAAGTATGCATATCACTAACATATTGGCTATTTATTAATACTTATTAATTACATATTCTGCATGACCATGTTCTACATCCCTAATCCTACCCAATACCTAAACTTAACAACTACCTTACTAACTATTAATAAGCAGCAAATTAGGAGTTTATTGAGGCAAAAGTCGTAGTTAATGGTTTGTTAATAACCATTGAATTAATGGTTATTAACAAATTAATCAAGAATTGGACCTTAAAATAAAGTGTGACCAAAGTCTAAAATATTATGTCTATATTTATATAGTTGTTAATGAGTGATGATAATTTGCAGTTGTTTTACTTTAAGATCTAATGTTAATGTTAAAATAAACGTCTAAAGTTAAGCATTTTATTCTCAGAAAAAAAATGTCGTAAATCTGTGATAATGGCCTTGGGATCAGGTCAAAAAAAAAAAAAAAAAAAGAAAATGTTAGAAACAAAAAATTATGGTGAATTTGCTTCCATAGGATGTTAACAAATATTATTGGATGAGGTACTACAATTTTGGCTCCACGTTTGGTTGTTTACATGCTTTGGTCTGTTATCTTCTGTTGGCATGCACATGTTCTCGGAGTGTCTTTTTTTTTTTTTTTTTCTTAAGAAAACAAAGCTTTAAGAGAGAACAGTGCAGTCAGAGATCATTGTGTTCTTGTATTTATTCTCTAGTGTAGGTGCACAAATGTGTTTATTGGTTCCCATTTTAAGTGCTCAGCCAGATTTCGCTGTCAGTCTTTTCACGTTCATTCTTTAGACTCTAAAGTCTCTTTCTTCCCCAGTCCTAATTAAACAAACGTCATTAAACAAGCTCACGTTTGAAAAAAGAACCATAGAAAGGTGAAGCAGGAAAGAGATGGTGATAATAAACTAAATTTAGCTCCAGTAAAGCAGAATTAACAGGAAGCACAAATTGAGCACAAATTAATTTCATCCTAACCTCCACTTAACTGTGAAAACCCTAGATAATGACAAACTGCATAATGTATCGCTTTTAGCCATTTATTCCAAAGCTGATGTCCAAGTTTCCATGCTAGTTTGAGGACACATCCTCTGAGATTTCTGGCAGACATTGCTGGTATTTTTAAACTTCAGTTTACAAAGAAAATAAATTTGGCTGTTGCTTGTTTAGGCTTGATGTGTTATTGTTATTTATTGATTATGGCAGGATGGAGTATTTTTAAATGTGAAAATCTATTTTCTCAGCTCATGACAATTCTCATTCGCAGACAAGGCCAAGAGTACATTACAAAAGAACACATTTACAGATTCATAATTAGTTTTCTGTCATGTCGTCTCGCACGTTATTATGTGTGTCATTATCCTCTACGACTGTAGCTACAGTACAATCCCAAAAATTCAGTTCTTACACCAAATCAATCCAGCTACACAAGAGTTAATTCTTGACAATGTCAACAAACAACAAGGATGTGCCTGCAGTAGTTTTTGTGGGAGAAAGAGTTGAAAAATGGTTTGGAGAGACGTGGGCAGCAGTGAGCTGACACTTTGATGGCTTGTTGGGTATTTTTTCCTAATTGACTTCACTTCCCACTGTCTCGCCCTCTATTTGCGCTGTTTAGTCTTACAGTTTCAGTGGATATTGCTCATTGCTTTTCTCGTTAGATAGTTCACACACTTGTCAGCCAGTTTTTTAAAATTAGGTTTTAAGATTTATTGTAGCATTTGTGACTTTTTCCCCCGGTTTCACAGACAAGGCTTAAGCCTAGTCCTAGACTAAAATGTAAATCTGAGCTGTTTCAACTGAAAGAAACTTGCACTGACTGATCTTAAAACATATCAGTGTCTTTGTTTTGTCTTAAGATGCACACCAGTAATGTTTTTTTTTCTAAGGCATGTTTATAAAAATTACTTAAATGTCCCAATTGAACTATGGCCTAATCCTGGCTTGGCCTAAGCCCTGTCTATGAAACCGGGCCTTTGTTGCAGACTAGGTGCACACCATAGCTACTGTCTTGCTAGTAGTGTGCGCTAGTGATGGATGCTTTCAAAGCACTGCTTTGTAAAGCTTTGAAATTTTTTTGAATCATTTGTTTCGAAACAGTGGTTCGGAGTGCATATCAAACTGCAAAAATCATGTGATTTCCGTAACTAGGCTTCGTTATGTCATAATTGTTTTGAAACGTTTTGAAATTTTAATGGATGCCGGATAGGTGGTGAACTACTGAACCAGCGTCTATGGTTTTTACCTAATCTCGAATCAATTTCATCAATTTTGTTGACATTTTTAATGAGACTTTTGTGTAATTAAAAGGATGAGTAGTAGATAATAGCCTCTTACTAGCCTGTTTAAACAAGCTCTTCGTAAAACAAACAAAACAAGCCCTGCAAATTAATAATAATTATTAAAAAACATATTACAGACATATTTCATGGTATTTTATTTATTGGTATTTTCATGGTATTTGAATTATTTTTAATTGCATTTAATGTATTATACTTTAAAGAAAACATTTGCAATGGGTTTGTAAAAGCTGTTTTTATGCATGTTTTTGTTGCATTTATACAGTTTTGACCAGCAGGCGTCACCAGCGTGTGGTGTTTTGAGCGCTTCAAAACAGTGAATCATTTTGCGAAACAATTGGTTCAATTTATTCAAAACTTCGAAAAGGTTTGCTTCTCCAATCACTAGTGTGTGCATAGGCTCAATTCATACATAATTTACAATACCGACCTCTGGTACCTTGGTATCTCTTGGTATTTCACTTATTAATCTATTTTTTTTTAAAAATTGTTGCTTTCAAGGAACTAAAGCTATAGTGTTGGGTTTGGCCATTTATTTGGTTGACACGTAATTATAATATGACAATATTTCTGACCCTGATGGTCTTCTCATTAATGTTTATACTAGTGCTGTCAAATCGATTAATCGCGATTAATCGCATCCAAAAAAAAAAAAGTTTGTTTACATAATATATGTGTGTGTACTGTGTATATTTGTGTATATATAAATACACACACATACATATGCATATTTAGGAAATATTTATATATATTTATATTTAAAGATATATATATATTTTTAAAAATTTTGTTATTTATATATATTGCATATTTACATGTATATGTGTGTGTATTCATGTATATATGTATACATATAAACACATTACACATATATTTTGTAAACACAAACTTTTATTTTGGATGTGATTAATCACGATTAATTGATTTGACAGCACTAGTTTATTCAAAAATATTATGATGACATTTCATACTTGCTAAGTTTCAATGATAACTAGACTGAGAAGTTTGAAAGAAAAAAAAAAAAGCTTAATGTTGGCTTGACAAAGCCTTGTCTGAAATTAAAATAATTTGAAAGTTTGAAGGAATAGATTGTGTGGCAAATATATTAGGATTGATTGATTGACTGATTGATTGATTGATTGATTGATTGATTGATTGATTGATTGATTGATTGATTGATTGATTGATTGATTTTTCTTTTATACTTTGTAACATTGTCCAAATTACTGCACATTTTTATCCAGGTCAGGTAGCAAAGTTTCCAAAAATGATGAATTTGTACCTTAGTACAACAGAATTTCCTAGCAGCACAAGTATATCGCACAACCCGTGTATGCAATTTAAAATATTACATAATATTCTTAATTATTAATGCACTTTTTAAAATTTTAAAAAGCAGAATGACGTTAAGACTCTTTACTGGCATTGAAACTAAGAAGGCTAATCTGTGATCATGATACACTAGCAACAGATAAAGAACGTTAATGCCATGCCAGTCTTTCACTGGAGTTCAGTCAAAGCTAAAAGCAGCACAGATCTTCACAGAACTGGTTGATGCTATCAAACAGCAACATCAGTTAGCAACAGTAGGCTTTCAATCATCCATTTAGAATGAGAAATCTGGTCAGCATGGGCACGCAGTCTTAGCCAAGATTAGCTAATAGTTGCTAAGTGAAGCGGCAAGCGAGAGCCAGTTTTCCTACGGCTGCGCTAATGACATTAACTCCACATACACAAGCTAATCAATCCACTAAAGACTTTGGCCAAGCCATCAACCACAATTAAGACACGACAAACTCCATCCAGTGTGTGCTGATGCATTTTTTTAAAATATCATAATTAGTTTGAGCCATACGTTTTGAAAGTGACTTTGAGTTGAAATTAGCAGGCCCGATGCGCTCATCAGCACACAGCCGAGATCAAGTCGGAGAGGATTAAAGCTTGCGTGTTAATGGAGCACGGGTATTTTTAACCACTAAGTGCTAATCTCTAATGCTGGATTTCTGATATGTGACTAGCTGAGGACTGATTCATGCCGCATGTTGGAGTTCAAGGCTATTATGGCTAGCTGAACAAAGCTTGCTTGCGATTTTATTACTTTGCAGTTCACAATAGTGCATGTGTGGAGGAAAGTTCACACCACAGTATGCTACATACCGTTCACTGGTTTTATAAATGGCTAGTCCTTGAGTTTCAAGAGCAGTGTAGAGTGCGTATTTGTAGCTGTGCTTGCTATGGTTAAGTAAGCACCATTATTATTATTATTATTGGTTTGTACTTATGATTGGTGATTTGAAACCTTGAAAGGATAGATTTCTGTGCAGTGAAATCAATGGAGTGCAATGTTGTTTTGTCTAATGTTGCTGTTGGCTGTAAGTGTCATAAATAATAAATATTAATTAATTAATATTAAAAGCACCAGTATATTCTACCTGATCTCATGATGAAAACGTACCTGTGGAAACTTTTTCGCAAAACGCGAAATACGTACCAATAAGTACATATCAACTGCAGCTTCCAACAGAAATGAACACTAGAGGCGGTAAAACATTGAGCACTTGTAATCGTTTTTGTACACAGTTATGATTACAGCTCCATATGTTTCGCTTTCCGGACATAACGAGCTTGATCGGAAGCTCGGCTGGCACGGAATTGGACTTAGGCTGCGGAATCCTTGGGTACGAATCCCGTCAAAAACATGACTCATGATGAAAGAGCGGAAAGATCGAAAAACAAGCTAAAACGGCATGCTTGCAATTGTGTTTTTACGTCACATTCGCTTTTGTTCATACTATCGGGTAGGTTTAGGTGTAGTGCAGATGGTACATTATTTTAAAACGTCACGGACCATTAGACTTATAGCGCCACTCAATGGACATTTAAAGTCAGAACTGCGATGACGCCTACAAAACCAACATCTCATAAAACGTATCATATGTATATTCATCTGTTCTGGGGAAAAAACTAACACTTTAGCGTCACCCAGTGGACATTTCACATCGAATATGTCACAAAACCTACACATTTCGCGTATTGCGAAAAAGTTCCCAGAGGCACGTTTTCCTCATGAGGTCAGGTTGAGTATATTAACTACTATCAAATGTTTGTGATCAGATAATATTTTTATGTTTTGGAAGAGGTCTTATGCTCACCAAGGCTGCATTTATTTGATCAAAAATACAGTAAAACAGTAATAATGTGAAATATTATTACAATTTAAAATATCTATTTTGTATTTAAGTATATTTTAAAATGTAATTAATTCCTGTGATGGCAAAGCTGAATTTTCAGCATCATTACTGCAGTCTTCAGTATCACATGATCCTTTAAAAATCATTCTAATATGATTTTTATGATATTATTATCCATGTTGAAAACAGTTGTGCTGCTTAATTTTTGTTTTGTTTTGTTTTTTTTGGAAACGGTGACACTTTTTTTTTCAGGACTGTTTGATGAATAGAATTTCAAAAGATCAACATTTATTTGAAATACATTTTTATAAAATATTTTTAGGCAAACAAATAAATCACAATTTAAATAAATGCTTCTATAAATTAATCAATATTCAATTAAAAAACATCCATGTTATGTATTTATTTGACATATTTCATGATTGACAACACATTTTATGATTATTTATTGATCATATGATAGGTTCATATATATATATATATGCAGCGAGTCTGCTTTCTACCCACAATATTGATTTTATTTTTAAAGAAAATTTTGTTACACGTTACATTTCCCAATGTTTTTGCCGCATAGCATACTTCGTTTCCTGCTGCTGCTAGTTAAATTCCAATCCAGTTTTCCTAAATAATGTCATTCTGTCAGGTACACATGCATGCACACATTCTCACACAATGAACAAAGGTGACACTTTTCCTGGAGCTCATTTAATTTTTGCTGTTTGTGTCAGTATGAACCCACATCTACGTGTTTCTCTTTTTATCTTCCCTGTTCTCACTCACTTTCCCCACAGTACACGATAGTTAAACATAGTTAGTGCTGAAACAGGCACATCTGGGTCCCAAAGGGTCTCATCATTACTGTCGCTGATTTCTCTGTCTCTCTTCATTGGTTTTCCAGGTAAGCACCCCACTGTCCAAATGGCAATAACATCTGCTCCCTGCGGAGCCTACATGAACCATGCAGAGGGTTTGATGAAATCAAACTTCCACACTTCCCCTCAAGGGACAGCAGTCGATTTCCGAGAGATGGGTCCTCAGGATGAACTTCTGAGAAAACCCACCAACCAGCCAATTACGGTGATTACAGATTCAGTTTTTGTGAGGTGAGGAACGTGATGCCTTTCATACGATAATGTCTTTCATCTACCTGTTTCTGTGCTCTTGAATTTAAATGACATGTGGTGTTGAATTTGTTATAAAGAATATTGGCAATTAAATCTAAAACTATTTCTTTATGTAATTTACCATGTGAATGAGGCTGATTAGATACTTATATATACAATTGTTAGAGTTAAAACTCAATATATGAAACACCTGGGCCATGAACTAGGCTTATATTTGAGTTTAATTTGAAAAATGTGTTCTAAGACCATTTTTGCTCTTTTTTTTAAGACCCCATGAAACGACACTAATTTATTTCCTGTTTTGACATTTTTCCAGTTGAAACATGATTTCGAATGGCTTATCCTTTGTTTAAATAGCCAATATTTTTTATAGTCCCTTTGCAGCAAAAAAACATATTTTGCAATTTGCTAATGTGAAAAAAAACAAGACCTCAATATATAGTTAGTTGTTACTGTAGCACATAAATTTGCCTGAAAGCTAACAGACATGTACTAAACCCCACAAAACTCCAGTTTTGATTTCAAAGGGTTTTTAATATTAAAAAGGCAGTCAAATATTCCATGGAACCCAATGTAATTATTTCTTCTCTGTCTTTTGGCTTTCTGAGCGATCAGTCCATCATTGATGTCAGTCGAAGACTGTGTCTAGTGGTTTAGATCAAACAGATGTTCCCTGTCCTCAGTCGAGTCAGCTGCTCACACTTGACTCTAAAGAGGCACTTTTAATTATAGCATCCTCTCATTTATAGCTGCCAATCATGTTCTACACCACAGGCTTGTTATATGTTGTGAAGATAAGGATTACAAACATAAATTATTGCATCGTAATGCACCAGAAAATGGATGCAAAGAGGAAAAAACAAAAAAATAAGTATTTCTGGCATTTGACAATAAAGACAGAAACACTGTAAAATAACATAGCTGAAAATCCCACCTTACACTTTAAAACGTTAACTGTTTTAAACATGATTTATTTAGGGAAAGAAGTGAGCCAGGACTACAACTGCCCCTTCAAAAACAAATCATGTGCATAACACCCCTATTTATTCCTTTTCAACTTGTTCATGGTGAGTTTTAGCTTGAGCTGATGTAACAAATACTTGCTGTTTTTCATATGGTGGATCCAATTTTGGGATTTTAATATAATCGCATATCACCTGCTGTCTCTCAGCATAAAAAAAAATGAGGAAAAAAGCCTCATTTTCTCACTCCCACTAGTGTGAGATTTGTCTGCTCTCGAATATGATTCACACATGTGCTAAATAAAGATTAAATATTTTCAGCAAACTGTGAAATAACCATTACCTCTTTATGTTGACATAATGCTGAAACCACCAGACAATTAAAAATGAGATGAAAAAATAGCTAATAATTAATTGAGTTCATGAGTTCAACTTAATAATTATAATTTAAGTGAAAAGTCTGTTGAATTAATGGTAGAGTTTTTGTTTAGCATGCAAGATAACAGTTTTATGATATTTTTATTTAAACATAAATTGATATATTAATTACTGATTTTAAGTTTTATCTTTTATTTTACCCATGGAAGAAAATATAAATGCACAGTTTTTGATATGAATGTCTGATGGTAATACCAAGGTTTTTTTTTTTTTTTTTTTTTTTTTTTTTGACTTGCACTCGAAAAAAATGGTGCTAAATAGCACTAAAAGTGGTTCATTGGCCCCTAACCATAGGGGAACCACTTTAAGTGCTATATAGCATATCTTTAAAGGTGCTATACAGCACCTTTGTCAAATGGTGCTATGCAGAACCATAAGAGGAACCTCATTCTCCTCCTCAGATTTTAGATATGTTACTCCATTCTCATGTGTTTGCTATGAATTGGAATTTACTACAATGGCAAAAGCTATTTTGAATCACCTTTATGCTTTTCTGAAGTCAAAAAGCCCTGGAATTTTTCCTTATAGGGGGCCTTGGGGGCAAAAAGAGAACCATGAGAACCATGTTATCTTCAGGAAATACACTGTATTTTAACCCGTTTTTTTTAACCCTTTCCCCAACTAAACTACAAGACTAAGAGAGAGTTAGAGAATCTTTAAAGAATTATACAGGGGCTTAACGGGTTCTTTGTATGGCAGCAGTGGTGCAATATAGCACCTCAACCACCCCAAAGAACCACTGAAGAACCATACTGGACTTAACATGATCTTTATTACAGTAGTGTTGCTATATAGCACCTCAACCACCTCAAAGAACCACTGAAGAATCCCTGAAGAACCATACTGGACTTAACACGATCTTTATTACAGTAGTGTTGCTGTATAGCACCTCAATCACCTCAAAGAACCACCGAAGAACCCCTGAAGAACCATACTGGACTTAACAGGTTCTTTATTACAGTAATGTTGCTATATAGCACCCCAAAGAACCACTGAATAACTGCTGAAGAACCATACTGGACTTAACAGGTTCTTTATTACAGTAATGTTGCTATATAGCACCCCAAAGAATCACTGAATAACTCCTGAAGAACCATACTGGACTTAACAGGTTCTTTATTACAGTAATGTTGCTATATAGCACCCCAAAGAATCACTGAATAACTGCTGAAGAACCATACTGGACTTAACAGGTTCTTTATTACAGTAATGTTGCTATATAGCACCCCAAAGAATCACTGAATAACTCCTGAAGAACCATACTGGACTTAACATGATCTTTATTACAGTAGTGTTGCTATATAGCACCTCAACCACCTCAAAGAACCACTGAAGAACCCCTGAAGAACCATACTGGACTTAACAGGTTCTTTATTACAGTAGTGTTGCTATATATCACCCCAAAGAACCACTGAATAACTGCTGAAGAACCATACTGGACTTAACATGATCTTTATTACAGTAGTGTTGCTATATAGCACCTCAACCACCTCAAAGAACCACTGAAGAACCCCTGAAGAACCATACTGGACTTAACAGGTTCTTTATTACAGTAGTGTTGCTATATATCACCCCAAAGAACCACTGAATAACTGCTGAAGAACCATACTGGACTTAACAGGTTCTTTATTACAACAGCGTTGCTATATAGCACCTCAAAGAACCACTGAATAACTGCTGAAGAACCATACTGGACTTAACAGGTTCTTTATTACAGTAATGTTGCTATAAAGCACCCCAAAGAACCACTGAATAACTGCTAAAGAACCACTGAATAACTGCTGAAGAACCATACTGGACTTAACAGGTTCTTTATTACAGTAGTGTTGCTATATAGCACCTAAAAGAAACCCTGAAGAACCGCTGAAGAACCATACTGGACTTAACATGATCTTTATTACAGTAGTGTTGCTATATAGCACCTAAAAGAACCCCTGAAGAACCGCTGAAGAACCATACTGGACTTAACAGGTTCTTTATTACAGTAATGTTGCTATATAGCACCTCAACCACCCCAAAGACCTGCTGAAGAACCATACTGGACTTAACATGATCTTTTTTACAGTAGTTTTGCTATATAGCACCTGAACTGCTGAAGAACCATACTGGACTTAACAGTTTCTTAATTACAGTAGCGTTGCTATATCGCACCTCAGCCACCTCAAAGAACCGCTGAAGAACCATTTTTTTTGTGCGTATATCATGGTACTAAATGATTACTATATTATAATATCATGCATGATACTCCAACATCCATTAAACTAAGACTCAGTACTTGTTTGTTAGTGAATGCAGAGAAGAGTAAAGCATCTGTTGCACTAGAATACAGCAGAAAACTGGATGTATGGAGCGAGTAGAGAGACAGATAGAAGAGTGGGCGTTTTATTGGAGGCCAAGAGTGAACTGAATGAGTCAGTCATCAAGTATGAAGTACAGTCAGTTATCAACTCTCCATTCGCAAACTGCCCTGTGCTGCCTGGCTTCCATTAGGGCCTCTGTGGAGCTCATAACCCTCGGCCATTAACGGTCACTATGTATGTATATGTCCATATGTTGTGTGATTTCGTAAATGCTCTCAGAAGTGACAAATCCTTCATCGTTCCTCGGACAAGCCATTGAGCTTGATTGTAGCCTTCTGCTATTGAGCCTTGTGAAGTTTTGTGAGTGTTTATGATAGTTTCATTTGCATCATTTATCATTTAAATATTAATTTCTGGTTGATTCCATTAACACGTCTTTTGCTCTGTACTAGGACATTCACACTGCAGGTCTTCACAGTTGTGATTTTATGGTTGGTAATTGTCAATGCAGTGCTGTCTGAATTTAACAGATTACAGTCTGGTGTGACCCACTAGGGCCACCAGCGCTGACTGTTCTCCTTCAAGGCGGTGAGAAGTAAACAGTGACAACATTAGTTTCTCATTACCCACATACATGCTGTTCTGAGGAGAGTTTCACCCAATCGGTGAGCCATTAGAAATCCAAATGGGCTTTTTTATTGCTAACTGCTAATCCTAGTTTCCATCTCATAAAGGCTGTTTAGACAGATCTGTGAGACATCTGTGCAGATCTCACCTGTATGAGAAGCAAAAAGGTTTCAAAAGAAAGAAAGAAACATTGTACTAAATGGCTTCTTCATGTCTTTGCAGATTGTCCTAAAAATTCCTAAAAATCAATCAGTTTTTTCTTCCCCAAGGCATCAATATCAAAAAGTCATTGTTCACAACATGTGAACCATCAAGAGACAAAGCTTCACCAGCAATTAGAAGAATAATTAATTTCATTTACTCGTGTCATTCCAAACCTGTATGACTTACTTTCTTCTGGAACACTTTAGTATTGAGACCAATTCTCATTATTAACTAGTTGCTTATTAGCATGCCTATTATTAACATACTGGCTGTTTATTAGTACTTATAAAGCATATATTCTGGATGACTATATTCTACATCGCTAATCCTAAACTCAACCAACTACCTTACTAACTATTAATAAGCAGCAAATTAAGAGTTTATTGACGCAAAAGTTGTAGTTAATGACGAGAATTGTACCTTAAAATAATGTGAGACCATTTCTTCCATGAAAAGCAGACTAAAACTTAAGTAAATTCCTGTCAAATCTTCCCATCTGCGTTGGCTCTCAAATCTTATTTGCACTTTCAAATTCAAACTTGGCACCATAGGCGATTCTAGACCTATTTAGACTTCAGCCCTCCTAAAAATCTGCGTTTAAGCTTCTGGCGTCCTTAAAAATCTGATTATGTAATCTTTTTTTTCACATTTGCTGAAAGCAGCAGCTGCAGTAAAGCTACTTGAGGTTATTCCCCTCTGAAAGTGCAACCAAATACACCATCATTACTAATAAACATCTACTGACAAATGCCATTTTAATTGGTTCATTAAAAATTGTCAGTCGAGCAAGACTTAAACATGCAAATCACACTTTAAGCAAGATATAATGATCTGAACCACAATATCTCATATTCATGGACTCATGGATCATGGGCTAAGTGACTTTTAATAAGTAGAAAATCCTAGAAGACAAGCAAGAGCCAAATGCATTTTATATTAGTATAATAAAAAAAAATACATATAATGTATCTATCTATCTATCTATCTATCTTACATATAATCTGGATTACATAAGCAGGTTCCAAAAATGTAGTACTTGTATTTAGATTAAATTATATTTTAAAATACTCGTAATCAGACCAGTTACTTTTTTATTGATTACATGATTACATATTATGGTTCACACGGTCACATGACCTGCAAGTAAACAAGTATAATATTTCAAGTGTTTTATTTTGACTGTTGTAATTAAAAAATATATATATATTAAAATTAATTAGCTATTCATTAAACTCACAAAATCCCCTCCAGCTCCTTCACGAACCCCAGTTTGGGAAATTTTGACATAATATAAGGTTTAATGCACTTCACATTGTTAATAACAATGAATAGAATATATTATATCAATATGGTATAAGAGTATCCTATTTAAATCAAAGTGCAGGGCTTGACATTAAGCATTCTCTTGTGGTTGTCCTTCGGACAAGTAAATTTGTCATTTACTTGTCCGAGTATAAAGGTTACTTGCCCGGAGAGAATTTTTTTTTTTTTTAATTTTTATTTTTTTATTGAGTTATAAATATAAATATAATTATTTATTGTACTTATACAAAACACATTTAGTTTATTTAGTTAGATTTTTCTTTTTAAACAAAATAAAGTGTGACAACACTGTTATATTTTAAAATAAAAAGGGAGTATTAATTACAAATATAATTATTTTATATTAAACTTAAAAATAAAATGCTAATATTTACTTCTTTTTTTATATATGAATTTTCAAACTTAAAATTGAAATGTTTTAATTAGTTCGATTTAATCAGACAATTAGTATAATAAGACATTTGGGCTGTTACCAAACAAATGAAATTCAGTATCAACAAAATTCATCTTTGCAATGTAGGAAACACAGAAACTGCATCTGAAGTGGAATAGATATATTTACCCACTGTTTAATGCAGCTCTGAGGGACATGGAATGCTTTAATCTGCAGTTACAAATGAATAAATAATGTTTTGATTCATAAAACATTGAATACTGATATTTGAAATTATTTAAAAAATAAAAAAATACTGTAAATGTGAAATTAAAACTACCAGTAGGTGGCATCAAGTCACTGTTTATAAGTGAGTCATTGCGACTGAACCGAATCATTTAAACGGTTGATTGATTCATTCAGGAACGAAATGCCGTCATGTTGCTCAGAGACGCAAAACAGTGCTGTGGCTGTGTTTGGAATTATTTTTGTTGGTGAAACAGAGCAGAAACAGGAAATATGGTGTCTAAAACGTAAGTCTCTTAATGTTAACTTCTTGTTTATTGAACTGTTGCATAAAATCACATTTGTAATCATGATGGTTTTTGGAGCCAAAAAAAAAAAAAAAAAAACGGCGCTCGATCTTCGTGTGAAACTATATGAAATTATATAAATATATAAATTTTCTGCTCCCATATCTTGAATTTTCTGATCATTCTTCATGCATTGTAATACTGAATCATGCAGTGAAAGAACACACTCGCACGTGCGCTAGTCTAACCTAGACGACTTTACGGAATGTATGCGTGCACTCTGTAGGTGTGTTTTGTTTTATTCTTGCAACATACTTGTTAAAACAACAATTACGAAATTATCGCAAACGATATATATCGCACACCCCTATAACAAAGGCTATATCATAAATAAAGGTAGTCATTAATGTTTTTGGTATTGACTTTTTCAAATTACTTGTCCGATTGGGCAAGTAAATTTCTCTTTCACTTGCCCGTCCAAAACATTCACTTGTCCCGGACAAGCGGACAAGCGTTAATGTCGAGCCCTGACGTGATAAACAAGAGCGGTCAAAAGCAATCTAAAAGTAATCAAAAAGTAGTCTGATTACATTACCTGAAATGTGTAATCTAATGGATTACGTTACTAACTACAATTTTTGTCATGTAATTTGGAATCAGTAAGTATATATACAATATATTGCCAAAAGTATTGGGACACCCCTTTCTAATGAACAGGTTTGGCTACTGTAGTAATTTCCATGAGTACAAATCTTAATGTTTAAGCATATAATGATATTCTAGGGAATTGTGTGCTTCTAGTTTTATAGCAACAGTTTGGACAGGACCCTTTTCTATTCTAACATGACAAAAAGAAATGATTGATTCAGTCAGTGTGGAATAACTGGTCTGGTCTGCATGAAGCCAAGTCCCAGTCCCAGCTGAACACCTCTGGTGTGACTTTAAACGCAGACCTTGAGCCAAAAACTCATCACCAAACACCAATGACTTGTACATATGTGTACAGTCATTTTAGACACTTCCAAAACTGTTGCAACAGAGATGGAAATACAATTTTTATATAAATGAATTATGTTTCCATCTTTGTTGCCACAGTTTTGGAAGTGCCTTTTTCTGTTCTAAAGAAGGGGGTGTCCCAATACTTTTGTCCATATAGTGTATGTACAAGTCACTGGTATTTGGTGATGAGTTTTTGGCTCAAGGTATGCATTTAAAGTCAAACCAGAGGTGTTCAGCTGGGATTGGGACTTGGCTTTATGCAGTTTCTTTCACACTGACTATTTATTTATTTATGTATAATAATTTTAATTTAAATTACTGATATATATATATATGTGTGTGTGTGTGTGTGTGTGTGTGTGTGTGTGTGTGTGTGTGTGTGTGTGTGTGTATTTCAGGAGAAAAAAATTCAACATAACTAATTTTGGTCTTTTTGCACACAAACTATCATATGTGACCCTGGACCACAAAACCAGTCTTAAGTCGCTGGGGTATATTTGTAGCAATAGTCAAAAATACATTGTATGGGTCAAAATTATAGATTTTTCTTTTATGCCAAAAATCATTAGAATATTAAGTAAAGATCATGATCCATGAAGATATTTGTAAATTTCTTACTGTAAATGTATCAGAACTTAATTTTTGATTAGTAATATGCATTGCTAAGAACTTCATTTGGACAACTTTAAAAGAGATTTTCTCAATATTTTGATTTTTTGCACCCTCAGATTCCAGATTTCAAATAGTTGTATCTCGGCCAAATATTGTCCAATCATAACAAACTATACATCAATGGAAAGCTTATTTATTCAGATTTCAGATGATGTATAAATCTCAATTTCGAAAAATTGACACTTAAGACTGGTTTTGTCGTCCAGGGTCACATATATGATTATAACTATCATATATATCATATATAAAATATAACTTTTTTGATACTTTTAATATTGTTCTTTGTCATTTTTAAAACTTGACTACCCTTGATTGCTGTTTTTTTTTATTGTATGAAAAATAACTGACTGGACACTGTTAAACATCTGCTTTTGTGTTTCACAGAAGCAACAAAAATCATATGGATTTGGAATAAAACAAGGGTGAGTAAATGATGACAATTGTTCTCTATAAACAGCTACAGTAAGTAATACAGAGGCTTGCAAGAACATCCTGTGTCATTTTGCTCTGACAGCTACACATAAGCCACCTCTGACAGTAATTTGTCCACAACTGTGAGTTACTTTCAAAACTCACCTGAAGTCCCTGAGGCCAGGCACAAAAATAGACAACCCCAATAGACAAATGAGAAAAAATGATATGTTTACAGAGCGCTCGACATTTTGAGAATTTGGCTGGATATGTTTAGAACATTTTTTCCTGTGGTGCATCCCTTACTTCCAACAGTAAAAACGGGCAGAGCACAGTCCACCACACACACACACACATTAAGAGAGGGTTGTCAGTCACTCTTGAAATGCATCAAACTAAATGGAACCCTTGAGCTCTTAAACTTGTTGACGCTGTCAAGAATACAAATGAAACGGGAAAAAGAGAACCAAAAGAAGTGTTAGAATTAAGTAAATATTGGCATACAGGGCTATATATAGCTATATATATATAGCTATATATATATATATATATATGTATATATATACACTTACTGCTGACTCTACTCATGCAGTCCTTTGAAGCCAAAGACTTCAGATGAAAGCTGTGTGTGCAGATGCAGTTCACACATTTTGAGCTCTCTCATCTGCTCATTTCATAGATTCTACTTCCTATTAAATATGAGCCTTCAGAGCACAACACAACCAAACCCAACTCTCAGAGGCCATTAAACAACATGAAATTACTACTAGAAGCATCTATCAAAAATATTAAGGACACGTTCAGCATTGGTCAGCTGGGGGAAAATAAACTGACTAAGCCTATCTGCAGTTGTTTTTTTCTTTACAGAAGAAAAAAGACACGTCCAGTGCTTGAGCTAATTTTCTCATCATGCTCATCTGTTTAATTTAGGGATAACAAAGTGGTATGCATGATTTATTTATATAATTTTGTCCACTGTGGATTTATTTAATGGCTAGAGGGTCTGGTTTATAAAATGTTATAAGCCAGAAACTCATCACCAAACACCAATGACTTGTACATACACTATATGGACAAAAGTATTGGGACACCCCCTTCTTTAGAACAGAAAAAGGCACTTCCAAAACTGTGGCAACAAAGATGGAAACATAATGCATGTATTTAAAAATTGTATTTCCATCTCTGTTGCAACAGTTTTGGAAGTGTCTAAAATGACTGTACCCATATGTACAAGTCATTGGTGTTTGGTAATGAATTTTTGGCTCAAGGTCTGCATTTAAAGTCACACCAGAGGTGTTCAGCTGGGTTTAAGACTTGTCTTTATGCAGACCAGTCAAGTTTTTCCACACTGACTAAATCAATCATTTCTTTTTGAACCTTGCCTTATACACAGAGGCATTGTCATGTTAGAATAGAAAAGGGTCCCGTCCAAACTGTTACTATAAAATTAGAAGCACACAATTCCCTAGAATATGATTATATGCTTGAATATTATGATTTGTACTCATGGAAATGACTAAAGTAGTCAAAGCTGTTCATTAGAAGGGGGTGACCCAATACTTTTGGTAATATAGTGTATGTCCATATCAGTGTATATATACGTCCTTACTGCCACTTTTGATCACTTAATGCATCCTAAAAGTATTAATTTCTTTAAAATAAATAAATTTACCCCAAACTATGATAATGTTTTTTTTTTTTTTTTGCTTTTTTTGACATAGTGCCATGATAAACTTATAAAAATATTAGAATGTGCCAACTGCAAATATTACAAGATATGCCAATATGTGTTTGTGTTTGGACTTCACAGATTGTCTTTCTGACTTCGAGCCTTTCATATTGCACTCTTGGCTACTCATACATCAGTACACATTGGGAAACCTCCAAATGATGCACAGTCACTCACTCACCTGCTGCAAGCTGCATCCACCCGCAGATCTTATACACAGTGGCTGTACTGCAGAAGAAGAAGAAGGCGAAGCAGCCGATGCAGGAGAGGACCAGCACCATGGACATCCCAATGAAGAAGGACGCAGCTTTGAAGGCGCTAGACGGGATGGAGCTAAACTCTGTGAAGCTCCCCTGGCAAGTCAGGTCCCGGGACATTCCGTTCCCTATGCAGAAGTGAAAGAGGCCGAAGTAGCCGGCCTGTGGCGTGTCCATGCCGTCCCCGATCCAGTAGGGCTGAACAAAACATACCACGTTGACGATGGCGAAGAGGATGGTGAAGATGGCCCACAGGACCCCGATGGCACGAGAGTTCCTGACATAGTTGGTCTGGTAGATCTTGGCTGCCTCCGTGGCTGGGAGCATCGCTGCAGGTGTCCCAGGGATCATAGATGGATTCAGTACTTTATGGATTCAAATAGGACTCCGGTCCCCTATGGATGACAAGGTTCAACCTGTATTTAGTCTGGATTCAGTTCTCAGGCCCTCTCTGGATTCAACCCGGATATTTGAATTCAGAACCTCTCTGAACTGAATCTAAATTAAAATTCTATCTGGATTCAGTTTGGACTCAGATCCACGGTGGATTCAAACTACTCCTATCTGAATTGAGTCTGAATTCTGGTCCGATCTGGACTGAATCTAGATTGAGGTTCTAGCTGGATTCAGGTCCTGTCTGGATTCAATCCAGATTTAGGTTCTTTTTGGATTCAGATCCTATTTGGATTGACACTAGATTCTGGTCCAAACTGTATTGAATCTAGATTTAGGTTCTAGCTGGATTCAGGTCCTGTCTGGATTCAGTCCAGATTTAGGTCCTTTTTGGATTCAGATCCTATTTGGGTTGACACTGGATTCTGGTCCGATCTGGATTGTATTTAGATTTAGGTTCTAATTGGATTCAGGTCCTGCCTGGATTCAGTCTAGATTTAGGACTCAGATCCTATTTGGATTGATACTGGATTCTGGTTAGATCTGGATGAAATCTAGGTTTAGGTTATATCTGGATTCAATTTGGACTTAGATCTGCTGTGAGTTCACACTGCAATCAGGTCCTTCATGGATTCAGTCTGAATTCATATCCTTTCTGTATCGAGTCTGGATTCAGGTCGTATCTGGATTCAGTCTAGATTTAGGTCCTTTATGAATTCAGTCTGGATTCAGTCCAGATTTAGGTCCTTTTTGGATTCAGACTGTATTTGGATTGATACTGGATTCTGGTTAGATCTGGATGAAATCTAGATTTAGGTTGTATCTGTATTCAATTTGAACTTTGTGCTGCACAGAAGGTCCTTTATGGATTCAGTCAGAATTCATATCCAATATAGACTGAGTCTGGATTCAGGTCGTATCTGGATTCAGTCTAGATTTAGATCCTTTATAATTCAATCTGTATTCAGATCCTATCTAGATTGAAACCGGATTCAGGTCCTGTCTGGAATCAGATCGTGTGTGGGTTGAATCTACTTTTATGAATTCAGTCCACACTCAGTCCACTCCCGCATTTAGTTTAGACTTTGGTCCTCTGTGGATTCAATCCGGACTCGGTCCTCTCTGGATGTTGCTTGAGGTGCCACCTAAAAACTCAAGTACAGACAGAACAGCTCACAGATGTCGCGACAGACTAAGCAGTTTTAGTGCCAGATGTCACAGTGATTCGTTCAGCGTGGATGTGGCAGTCTGTCCGTGACTCCAATGATGTTCTCTTCCAGCTCTCTTCTCATTCAGCCAAGCAATCTCATTAAGGTGAATAATCACACTTGGGACAGCAAAAATAATGACTAAACTCATATGAAGACACAGCTCATATGAAGAAGACGCATTCCAGTGCATCAGAGATAATATTCCCAACGGAAATGTCAGTATGAATACTTAATGATGACCCGAATAAATTAATAATACTTGGATGGTTTGCGAATACCCAACCCGTAAGAGATTAAAGACATTTATCTATTAAAATATATATTTATACAAACAATAATCTACCTTATACAGTCCAAAGGGTTGTTTCCATGCGGCTACAAGAAGATATGAAGGACTATCCGTGATAAATCTTGCAGAGCTGTAGCGTTTAACAGATGCTCGGACGACGCTTGCACTGCATCATATTTTGCGTGTCCATTCTTCTCAGATTTACACGCACAGACAGTTGCGCTACGCAAATATCGCTCTCCTCTCGGTTACTGGTTTAACGGCGTACCGCTGCTCCATCCGATTTAATCCTGTGCGCACATCTCAGAGCAATAAAACACATTACACCTGACCACAGTGATGCCGTCTGAGTAAATAAACGCTGGGATGAGATTCACGCCGTGCGTGAGGATCTCTCAGAGACGCGCTCGAGCGAACAGCGCAGGTTTCTGGCACACCCGAATATTCAGTCTGCGTCTGTCACTCCCGTCCGCATAACGCTGGCATGCCTGCAGAATACATTTATTCCCTAAAATTATATCTAAATTAACCTATGTCTTTTTTGGCTTTCAGACTGATGATAAAATGGATTCTCGGTTTTAAACGTTTAAAAATTAAATTCAAGAGCGTTGGGATTTAAAACGGTAAGAACTACAAATCCCAGACCCTTGTCGGGATATGACGCAGACTTGTGACCAGTGTTGCCAAGTCCGTGGTTTTCCCTCGGAATTGGGATACTTTAAAACACTGTTTCCGCGGGTTGTTTTTCATGTCCGCGGGTTGAACCGAACCCAAATATGTGGTATTTAGCCTCTGGTAACCCGAAAACCCTCCGACTGGGCTAGTTTTGAGTAGCAATTGAGCGGGTTTTGTTGCGAAAACCTGGCAACCCTGCTCGTGACGTCCTTCGTGAACAAACCGCGCGGGGAAACTGATGCGAAGTTTATCCTGCAGGAAAGATACCTCAAAAACTGCCAAATAAAAGCAGACGTTTCTCATCTGCTCAAGTATAGGTATTTATGATGCTTGTTTTGATTCGTTTCTACTGGAAAGTGACATAACGAAGCGGTTTGTTGGTTTTTGAACACGTGTAATATCATTCACTAACGTTAACCCCTGGTTTCACAAACAAGGCTTTTAAGCCTAGACTAAAATGTAAGTCTTAGCTGTTAAAACCGAAATAAACTCGCACTGACTGATCTTAAAACATATCAGTGCCTTTGTTTTGTCTCGAGATGCACACCAGTGATGTTTGTATCTAAGCAAGTTTATAAAAATTACTTAAATGTCCTAATTGAACTATGGCCTAATCCTGGTTTAGTCTAAAACCGGGCCTATGTGTTCTTGCAGTTTTGGATATTAATTGTTTATGCATATGCGTCGGGTTTCTGTTCATTTTTAAGATTAAGATTAAGTTTAAAGTCCGGTTCGTTCTGCGTCGTTACTGTTTTTCAACGCAAGCACGTTTCTTATCATCTGTAACGTTAGCTCTAGTCTTAAATGCTACAGCATGGGGTTATTGTTTAAGATCACACTAACACAGATGTTTTATTATGTTTAGAGCATGTCTGTAACACTGCAGTGTCCCGGTTATCCTGAGGACACACTGCGAGCTCTGGCTGATAGACTGCCCTGCAGAGAGACACAGCTGATATCACTGCTCTCACTCATGGGACAGGTGAGAGAAACTTTATATAGTTTATTTAAAATAGGGTTATGGTGTTTATGTACTTATTATGAAATAAAAAAAAGTTAAAACATAGGTGATTCTTCAATTAGGGCCACTACTGTGTAAAGAAACATCTTCAAACTATGTGTGATAGTGTGATATTGTTAAATATCAAGCCAAGTCACACACACTACATTAGTATTTACACCAAAAAAACAGCAGGTTTTCTCCACACAGAGATCTGATCTCCCTTTATCCAGTTCGTCTGGAATGACATGAAGAAACATAAAAAAATGAGACTGACAAAATCCAGAAGAAACCTACCTGCAAAGCTACCAAAAAAAAAAAAAACTATGCGCAAGTAGGACAAAATAACTAGGATTTGATTTAGTTAATAGATAAACCTATTTTTGACAGCATCCTCACTTTACAGCATTTTTTACACAAGTGCCTACATCTTTTAACAGTGCGGGTAGGTTTCTTGAAGCGTCTTAGTTCTTCTGGATTTAGTTTGTTCTGTTTCTTCACGTTATTCCAGACAGACTGGAGGATGAGGATGAGATCGGATCTCTGTGTGGAGAATACCGACTGTTTTCAGTCTTTTGCATACAAAAATCCCATTACTATTAATGGCAAAAGGAATATTTGGAAATCTAAACTGATATTAGTTTCTGACACACTACAGCAAAAGTGAGAAATAACTGACTTAAAACCAAAAACTTTTTTTTGTTGGTGAAAGTACTAATGATCTAAGACACAGCACAGCAGTGTGTGTAGACATATGTCTGCAGTTAATACGAGCTGTGGTTTCTCTGTCTGTTAACAGCCAGATCAATACAGTTATCCTTCAATCTTCATCTATGGGCACAGAGCGACAGGAAAGAGTCACGTGGTGCTCTCCATCATGAAAGATCTGGAGGTAAGATCAGTATTTGGAAAGGTGTGGTTTATAAAACCTGTAGAAGCAGTCATTTATGGAATACGCTACACAAATTTCCCCCTATTCACAGTTTGAAGGAGTCAGCACTATTCTGCAGATTTTGTGCAGTTAGACTTGACTAAAATTTTACAGTGAATGATGAATCCAGATTATGAATCTGTCCAGTCTGAGGATATCAAACATGTATTTTTAAACACATTATTTTCACTCATCTTGTAACTTCTAGAAAGGAGGTGCATGTTTCTGCATGAGTTTGTTGTGTTTGTGTGTGAATCTTTAGTCATGTAATGTATGAAGACTAGTTTTTCTCTGTAAACATTTACAAAGTAGGCAAGTGTATGATACCTAGTGGTTTAAAAGTCATGTAGTGTATTCCAGCCTTTAAACGTGATTACAGTAGTGATTGAAAATCTGGGTTTGTAATCCACTGAATTTTTACTGTAGTATGTGTATTGAAAATTGCTTTGAGTAAAAGTCTATACTAAATGTGAAATAAGTGTAAGACACTGACTGCAGTTTTGTTGTTGTGTGTGTGTGTGTGTGTGTGTTTCAGCTCCCCCATGCATCAGTGGACTGTGTTGAGTGTGTGTTCAGTGGGCTTCTCTTTCACCAAGTGTTATCTGCCTTTTTTGGGCCCGATGCTGCAGCATTGCTTCCCCGTTGCCCATCTTTGTCAGATTTTGTGCGACTGTACAAACAGATTAGCTCCAACTCACCTGCCACTCAGACACGCTATATAGTGAGTTTATTTACATATATGTAGTTTTTTCAGAATGTTATGTCTGTGCTTTCAGGTATTTATTAGAGATATGCATTAATGTGGCATAAGGTTATGTGAAAATGTTATATAATGTAGATTCTGGACAGAGCTGAACGCATGAGAGAGAAGGATTTCAGCCTGCTTCCTGCTCTTCTGCGCCTACAGGAACTGGTATGTGCTCAGTTTAACTAATGTTTTAACTAATTCCTGCACTTTATATAGTCTTATGTCTGTTAAACAAATTCTCTCTTCTTCATTCTTCTTTATCTGAGCTCTGGTGGAGACTTG
Organism: Spinibarbus caldwelli; assembly: GCA_039654775.1. NCBI lineage: Eukaryota > Metazoa > Chordata > Actinopteri > Cypriniformes > Cyprinidae > Spinibarbus > Spinibarbus caldwelli. The sequence goes on along the minus strand of CM077229.1, from coordinate 17,069,451 downwards.
AGACTTTGTGGAGACTTTACTTTATTCATTGTCATTGGCAGGTAAATGATAATGTGACAGTCATCTTGCTCAGCGAAATTGTGTGGGAAAAGTTTCGGCCCAACACTGGCTGCTTCGAACCTCTGCTCTTTAATTTTCCAGACTACAGTAAAGGTAAGAGGGTAAGATTGTCCCAGTGTGAGATGAGTATCAAATAACAGATATTGATTACGTAATAAAAAGCTTTTTATTTATTATATAATTGCAGCACAAACTGACCAATGAGGTCATGTAAATATGAGTGAAGATCAAATTTGTCAATGTCCCAACGTTTTATATAACAATGATTATTCTGCTGGATAACATTTGTGATGAGATTAAAATTCCAGTGCGTTTTTGAACTCTTTTAGGCTTTTTAAAGCTTTTTTCAACACAATCACAGGCTCTCACCTGAGATGAACATTAATACCGGGAGCAAACGGGGCCGAGGATATTTAATACTTGAATGAATGTCTCTAAAATCCTTTTTTCTGATCCCTCAGCGGAGCTCGTGCAGATTCTTTCTTGGGATCATCACCCATCCTACACACCTGAGCTCTACGCTTCCTACATAAACATCCTGCTGGGGGTCTTCTTCTCAGTATGCAGAGATCTGAGAGAGCTCAGGCACCTGGTGAGATCATACTTGCCTTTAAACTATCTGAGTCTACAGCAACAAACAGCAGTTATTTTGTAGCAGTTTTTATGATGTAGCAGGTGCTCATGAATCAGTAGAAAGTGTTTTTGCTTCTCACAAGCTTTATGAAGACACAATAAATTAGATGGTACTTCAATGCTAAATATACTAAAATGCACTGTTTAAAATTTCATTTAAACAGGCTACCCTGAATTTCTCCAAGTTCTGTGAACCCCTGGAGAAAGGAGAAGGTAAATTATTTAAATGCAACTGAGGGATACTTAGATTTAATTTTTTCCATTTAAAGGCATAGTATACACCCTCATTCACCTTCATGTTGTCTGAAATCTGTATTCTTATTATGTTGAACAAATTTGATCCTCTGCAGTCTGTATTCTTATGTTGAACAGTTTGATCCTTTGCAGTTGAATGGGTGCCATCAGAATGAGAGACCAAACAGCTGATTAAAAACATCACAATAGTCCACAAGCAATTGATATGACTCTAGTTCAGTTAACATTTTGTGAAGTCAGAAGATGCATGTTTGTATGGAACTAATGCAGCATTAAGGCGTTTGAACTTTAAACCGTCACTTTTGTAGTGCCCTGTTTTATTTTTGTTTTTTCGGTTTTAATTTTTTCAGACTCTGTTTTAAATGTTAAATGAAATTTTTTATTCATCAAAAAGCATGTCTAATTAATTGAAATCATGAAACTTAACAATATTAAACAGCAATTTATTAAAAGTTCAACAAATATTACATCTTTAAGGCCCTATGAAATGTTATGTTATGATTTTCTTAAATTCAGTTTTATTTTTACCAAATTCTGTTTTCCATTTTAATGGTTTCATTAAATATTAATAATCAAAAGCATCTCTAATTAATTGATTTTATATAAAAATATATATATATATATATATATATATATATATATATATATATATATATATATTATTTATTTTTTTTTTTTTTTTTTTTTTTTTTTTTTTTCTGCTAAATAAATTCTGGTAAATGTTTTTTTCTGGTAAATGGTCCTTTAAAAATAGTGTTTTCATATTTGTTGTAATAATTTTATTAGTTGTAGTAGTACTATCATTACATGAAATAATATTTCTGTCACGGATTCTTCAAGTTAAACCGAACTTTTATTTTGACGGGTTGCTGTGAAGACCTCTAGGTTTGTTTGTGTTTCAAATGATGATAGTTTTACTAAAAAAAAAAAAAAATTAAATAAAAAAAACTAATTTAAATGGTATTTTTGCGGCTCACATTTTGATGTAAGTGTACTGACCTACTTATGATGTATCCATCCAAAATTTGGCAAATTCTGTGACATTTACTATACAGTAAATTCCATTTTTATGACTGAATTCCATCCGTATTTTCCACATCACGGAAATCATAGGACCCTACTTTTGGCCAACATACCAGTCCATAATCAATAATAATGCTTCCTCCAGTTGAAAAGTCTGTCTCCTATTGTCTTCTCACATTTTCACATCGTATGGATTACTTGTGGATTGTTGTGATTTTATCAGCTATTTGGGCTCATTCTGATGGCACCCATTCACTGCAGTGGATCGATTGGTGAGCAAGTGATGTAATTCCGAATTTCTCCATATCTGTCCTGATGAAAAAATAAATTTATCTATTTTATCAAATTTATCTTGGAAGGGTGAGTAAATTTTCAGCAAGTTTTCATTTTTGGGTGAGCTATTCCTGATCTGATCCAAATGCCATTTTCGTTTTTGAGTGATCTGCCCCTTTAAATATAATAAACTTTTTGTGTCAGTACTTTTTGAAATCTTTTCTTGCTTCCTTCAGCCAAAGAGCGTGATATTCACAAGTTATGGAAAAACATTGAGCCCCATCTGCAGAGAGCCATGCAGACGGTTTACCTCCGAGAGGTGTCCAGGTCTGTTAGTGCTGTGTGATTTCTGAAGAGTGCTCACAGTTGAGATTGTGCTTGAGCGTTGTGTCACATCAGTGTTTGTGTGTTTTGGTTTACTTCAATCAGTGTGCAATGGGAGCAGCAGCAGATGGACGAGAAGGAGGCCACGACCCTCAGAGGTACACACACACTCACTCTGCATGTTCAGACAGGCCAGCAGAGGCCTCAGTCGTGCCCTCACGGACCATCTGCTGGCGTTACATAGAGCTGCTAAAAATTGGGTCTAGTAATTTTCTAGGATAGACTGCCAAGATTTCTACTTATATCGACCCTCTGACCACCCATTAGCCGATGGGCAGCCCTTATGAGTCATATTCCACAATAATTTGATAGTGGTGTGTTTAAGGCCAGTATCATCAGCATTGTTATTATTATCATACTAAAGGTTAGGGATTTGAGGGTTAGGGATTACTCTTATGTAAAATAAGTGTGCATAATTGCATCTCAAATCTTAAAAGTAATGTGTGTGTGTGTGTATGTGTATGTGTGTATATATATATATATATATATATATATATATATATATATATATAACTGTACTTGCTGATAATGTAATATTATTTAATGCAAGGTCACATAAGTGTACTTAAAGAGTACACTTTATTGTCTTTTACACTTAATTACATTTAAAGTGCACTTTGTAATACTGTGAATTGATAAAAAAGGATATCGCCCAACACTAAAAGTACTTGATTATAATAACTTTCATGTTATTCTATATTCATTTATTTTAAGTGTACTAAATTGTACAAATGTGTAATTACAAACATTTAAGTACATGAAGATTTCAATAGAAATGACACTAAAGTACATTTTGATTTACCATAAATGCTTGTCAGTTCTGCAGTACACTTTACCCATATTTCAAAGACAGTAGAATTATATATAAAGATGTACATAAGTTCTACTTAAGTGGGTCAAAAAAGCACTGAAATTAATTTAAACTATCATACATTTTAATTCAATTTTAAATAGCATGCAAATAAGTGCCACTGAATGTGTATTCATAGTATATACACAAGTATATTATTTCTATAATATATATTTATATATAATATATATTTCCTACTTATACATTTATGAAATTCTTAATTTATTAAAAAAAAAAACCTGTTAATAGCAAACAGAATCAGTTTTTAGACGGTCATTTTTTTTATTTTATCTTTGTTCTTATTCTGCCAATGGAAATCCATTCCTTTGTTAATATCAACCAATGAGAAGTCTTTTTCTCTTCCTGTAGGTTTATCAGCACATGCTCACATAGAGCTGCCGTATTACTCCAAGTTTCTGCTAATTGCTGCATACCTGGCGTCCTTTAACCCTGCTCGCACAGATCGCCGCTTCTTCCTCAAGGTGTATTAGAGCGTTCTCAAATTATCTACACGTGACTATTCAGCCTATACGAGATCTAACTGAATCATGACTGCACTTTCATGAATCATGTGATCACTAAAAAAATGCTTTTCTTTGCTTCAGAGTCACGGGAAAATAAGAAAGACTAATTTCTTGAAGAAACATGAGAAGGTGAGAAGTTGGTACTGTTGCTTATTGTTCGTCACTGCTCTTCCTGCAGGTTTATTAACGTCATGTATCTGTTTTTTTTCCCCTCTGGTTTTGTGTTTGTGCTGCAGACTAGTAACCATCTGTTGGGACCAAAGCCTTTTCCTCTTGACAGACTGTTGGCCATATTCTACAGTGTGGTTGATAGCAGAGTTGCACCTACAGCCAGTATCTTCTCACAGGTAATTTAATTGATCAAATGATGAGGTTTGGCAAATAATTATGTTTCAGATAATAACAAGCTATGCCATTCATTTTAATTAGCTCATTCAAGGCAATAAGACATGATTTATGTACACTGTGGCAGCGCCAGCGAATCTTGGAATCGTTTTGGACACTGTGTGGCAGTGTTTCATCTTTTTTTTATTTTTATAAATTATTTTGTCAAAACTTTATAATTAATTGGCCTTGATAAATTAACAGCGTGTATTGATTACTTTCTAATTCATTTTAAAATTGTGACTTCCAGGCCTTAAATCAATACAGTTTTTGAATCTTTCATAGTTTATATATTGCTCTTATAAGTGCTTGTGTAATTTAAAACTTGTTTGAAGGCAAGCATAATAACCTTATTTGTTTTTTAAGGTTAACTGCCTGTGAGACTCGTTGTGTGACATTTACATTTTAATAACTTTTCTACTAAAGTTTGCTACGGGACACAAATTGGTGGCCCAGAAAGCTTGAATAACCATTGAACTTCAATCAGATATAATGACACTTTAACTAAATATTATAATTGTAAAATAATAAAATTATTATAGCGCATACGAAATACATTGTTTGCTTTGTCTTACAGATTTCGTCTCTAGTTACTCTGCAGCTTCTCTCTCAGGTGGGGCACGATGACCAGCTGGACTCACCCAAATACAAATGTGCAGTTTCACTGGACTTCATTCTTGCGATCTCCAGGTGTGTGTGTGACATTGTTAGACCTTTAGGCCCTGTTCACAATCTGTCTTGTGATCTAATCACAAGTGGTCAGACAGGAAAGCTCACTGTTTACACCTGGTAGCAACTTCATCTTATTAACTGCATCTTCTGCTTATTAACTGCTTATGTCTCATATTGTGTTACTCTGTACACATTACCCTACACAAGAACTTGGTTCTGACCATTTCCAATCATATTACCTAATACGGAGTTAATTCCAGGTACAAATATTGGTTGTGTGCTAGCTTGTTGACTATTTATGTGTTTTTCATTCTAGAACTGTAGGCTTCGATGTGGTGAGGTATCTGTACGACTTCCTGTGATCCTCTTGCAGTGAATATGAAGCAGGCATGTAATTGGACAAAATCACTTCACTTGGAATTATGGACGTGAATGGACTGCAGCATAAATTATGTTACAGGAATTTCCTTCATTTATTAGTCCAATCAGAAGTCACCATGGGAAAATACTCACAAGAGACTATTTCCTCAAAGGGAATTTTGATGGGTTTGGTGTTAATGCGTGACAACTTATATTGGTCTAATAAATACTGTATAGTTTGTTATAATAATAATGGGTCCAGTTTACTTACTTTTCATACAGTGTGTGTGTGTATATATATATATATATATATATATGTGTATGTGTATGTATGTGTTTATATTTATATATTTTTCTTTTCTTTTTTTTTGCATCTTTTTATCAACATTTCAACCACTTATAGTTATAACATAAATGTAACCAAACCAACCAACAGACAATGCCCATCTTTTACAATGAAGAATTATCATTTTTACCAAGGCTGCATTTGTTTGATCAAAAGTACAGTAAAAATAGTAATATTGTGAAATATTACTTACCTGTTACCACTTACCACTTAACTGTTCAGTTTTAATAGTTTTTGACATGTAATTTCTTCTAGTGTTGGCAAAGCTGAATTTTTAGCAGCCATTACTCATTGGTGAGTGTAAAGTTCAAAAGAACAACTTTATTTGAAATAGAAATCATTTGTAACATTATAAATGTCTCTACTGTCACTTTTGATCAATTAAATGCATAAATTAAAAAAATAATAATGTTAATAATAATAATAATAATAATATCAATAAAACTAATAATTAATTGTACTGACTCCAAACTTTGAATAGGATAACTTAAGGTGGTTTGGTATACTGTGTGGATTTTCAAAGAATGGGTTCTGATGTGTGCTTTGCTTGAAGTTTAAGTTAAAAACCAGGTACAAGCGTTACTGCTAATTGATTGTATGAAACAATAATTAATGGTCAAACTTTATTTTAAGGTCCAATTCTCGCTATTAACAAACCATTAACTATGACTTTTTTCTCAATAAATTCCTAATTTGCTGCTTATTAGTAGTTAGTAAGGTAGTTATTAAGTTTAGGATTAGGTATGTAGAATATGGTCATGCAGAATATGTGCTTTATAAGTACTAATAAACAACTAATGTTAATAGGCATGCTAATAAGCAACTAGTTAATAGTGTTACCTAATTTATTTATATGTATTAGGCTTTATTCCCATGTCCATGCAGTGTTTTTGCAGCATGATGACTGGCATAACATCCCTCCCAGGCTTCATGGTAATACCACAGTTGCACATGTCCATTCAGCCACATTTTAATGATTGAGAGATCTATATTACAAGTATGTTTTGTGTTATTTGGCTCCTTTGTAGAAGGTTAGCTCAGCTCAGAGGACTGACCTCCTTATCCTTTTGCAACAAGATGGCAAAGCTGGCATGAATACCAATCACCCTCTTAGATGCAGACAAACACAACCCAGAACAACCACTGAATGAGGATCTGGGAGAAAGGAGCTGTGTGTGGAGTGTAAGTGATTAATTTAAATTTAGGTTTTTAGTATCGCGGTCTGTTAATTCAGCTTTTCAGAGGTTACTGATGCTGCGTCTGACTCACAAGGTCTCCATGGTAATAGAGTGGGGTTGTCATAGAAACTGAGGGACCACAGTTAAAAAGGCTCCAAATGTGACTCGTGTATTCTCACACGCTGACATAGTTTGAATAGAAGATGGAGGCTTGAGACACAAGGGCAAAGGGTCATTTTGGTGTCGGTGGTTCATTAATACATGCATGAACTTACAACAGTGTCAGTTATTATGTTTTTAATGTCCAAATGGAAGCACAAGCAGTTCATTAACAAGCTTAAAGTAGGTCCTGTAGTCCTACAACAGAAGGCACCCTTATAACATGTCTATGCAAATGCAGAACAAGCCACTTTTTTATTCTTAAACATTGCAAAGACTAATAATATGCAATATTATTAAATATAGTATGCATATATCTAGTAGAAAGTAAACATTTCTGACCTGACAGAGTTTGACATGCAGTGAAATACTTAATTGAAGACACATGTTTTAACAAATGAAATTCAATTAATATGAGATCATTTTTATTAACCTTATATTAATTGAGACACTAAATCAGAATGGAGATTCATTTAAATTGCTGTTTAAAAAAAAAAAAAAATTATTAAAAATGGTGACCATTTATAGTACCAAAAGTATCAACCTCCCTTGAACATTCATAAAAAAGTTATTTAAACTAACTACAAAAGTGGACAAACACTGTTGTTCAAAAGTGTGTGTGTGTATGTATATAATTATTATTATTATTTTTTTTTTAATTTGTACAAGGGCACATTAAATTGATCCAAAGTGACAGTTTAAAATAGTTTTAAATTGACTTTTAAATTGTTATAAAATATTTTTAATTCTAAAAAATGCTGTTCTTTTGTACATTCTCAAAAATATTAAGCATCATAACTGTTTTGGAGTAACAGCTGCTGAAAATTCAATTTTTCATAAATTATCATAAATCATAAATTACATTTTAAAATATATTCAAACAAAAAAAAGTTATTTTAAGTTGCAATAATATTTCACAATATTACTGTTTTTAATGCATTTTTTTTATCCAGTTATGCAGACTTGAGGGCCCCAAACTTTTGAACAAACGTATTTGTTAACCACTTATTAGTCAAATATTTATAAATGTCTTTCTCTGAGGCATCTAACACAAGTGATACATAAATATATATTTAAAAAAGTTTCTTTTTTTTTTTTTTTGTTAATAAAGTAGCAAAAATAAAACTCCATAAATGGATATCCACATCATACTGATTCTTTTCCCATGAAGCCTTTTTCTGC
>CM077229.1:17023668-17056168 GCA_039654775.1 Spinibarbus caldwelli | reverse complement strand
TAAGCTCATTATTCATTGTATTAACATGAGTCACTGTAAATAAAAGCTGACATGAAGTGCCAAATATAGCGCTATAAATATAGAGCCAGACAAGACGGTAAGTATGATCTGAGCTTTGCTCAGATCTGATTTGATAATGAACTCACGTGTGCTGACCTGTGTACATGATCTACAAATATGGGTTTATATACAAAATATATAAAATATGGGTTTATATTGGGGTCTGTAAGATTTATTTATTTATTTTATCTTAACGCTCACCGACATTGCATTTATTTGATCAAGATATAATAATGAATAATATTGTGAAATACAATTTGAATAATGTGAATTGCAATTTAAAATGACTTTTCTGTATTTAATATACTTTGCAGTTCATTCCTGTGATGGTAAAGCTAGTTTTCGGAGTCACATGATCCTTCAGAAATCATTCTAATATGCTGATTTGGTGCTCAAATAAATAAAATCTTATCAATGATGAAAACAGTTGTGCTGCTTAATTTTTTTTTGTAAAAATTATTTTTTTCAAGATTCATTGATGAATAGAAATTATTTGAAACACAAATCTTTTGTAACTGTGACAATATTTCCTGTCTTTTTGATCAATTAATGCATCCATGCTAGATAAAAGTATTAATTTATTTTAAAAAAACCATACTGACCCCAAACTTTTGAAGAGTATGTAGGTATCAACCAAAGCTGTTAAGCTGAAAATGCCCACATACTGTTTTATTATTTGGCTGATATATTGGTCTATGACTGCTAGTGAAAGAAATTGGAATAATTTCTCCTGAAAAAAAAAAAAAAAAAAAAATCAGATGGGAATCAGTATAAATAAGTCTGGCATGAACTTACCAAACATAGTTTCGAGTCTGATGTAACAGAATGCAATTAGTCTCTCAACCTGCATATTATAACCAGTGTTTTAATAGAAACTGAAACTTCAAATACTCCAGCTATGCTGAAATTGTCTTTGAAAGCAGAAAGGCATTCTTAGCCACTGTTACTATCCACTCAAAATGAACTTGTCTTTCACTCACCTTGTTCATGTCAAATGTGCGGAACATCTGCTCGATGTAGGCATTGGCCTCTGAATCCAGACCTCTGAGCCCGAAGAACTGTTTGAACTCATGCAGCGTGAGCTGACCAGATGGACACTCAGTCATGAACTTCTTATACCACAGATGCATTTCAACAGCCTGCAGGTCATCCACGGTGCTGCCCGTTGAATTCCCCATTGCTGAACTGAGAACAGATTTTTTTTGGCGAGCAAGACAGGAGGTACTCTGTCAGGAAGCTCAACTGGTCTGCTGTGCAGGCAAGCGTTTCGCTTCTCACAGACACATGACACTGGGACCTAAGAGAGAGGTGGGCACCCTCGGGAGGCTTTTGTACTGGCCTGGGATCAGACACGCCCCACCAACTTTATCTTATTGATATTAACTGCGACTAATCCAGCTCACTGTGTATGTGAGGCTTAAGGATGACCATGGCTGGGATGGCCATTGGTAATTGCATGTGAGATTGAGGACATGCTGACAAACGTTCCCATGTGACGATCTGCGAACAGATGCAACTGCATCAGCATTTCTTGTATGCAAGTTGTTTCTAAATTTATTTTCAAACTGTCAGCTGATAAATATTCATATGAATACATGTTAGTAGCCATGTCACAATTTTGAGTCATCATCATGCTGAGGTAACAAGCTTCAGAAAATAGGTTTTTTTCATACATTTTCATACAAGCCTTTACAATAATTATGTATCAATATTCACAGTCTTATATATATCGTACAATGCCAAAAATCATTGGAGCCTCCACGTTCTTCATATGAAAAAACATTTTTCAGTTTGTTACCATTTGATTGTCAAGTTACACACATTACATCCATATTACATGGATTTATAGAAGTTATTCAACAATAATAGTAATATTAGTTGATACCATTCAAAAGCTAACATATCATAGACCATAGAACATGAACGAAATGTGTCCTTTGAGATACAGTTTTAGAGTTCACAAGAAATTTAGCTTATAAGAACATTCAGAAATCCAAAATGCTGTGTATTTCTCTCTTCTCAAAAGCTTAAACTGAGTAAATCTTGCTAGATCTGTTCAGTCTTTTCTGGAACGTTTCTAAAAATGCATTTTGTTGATCATAACAGTACTTTGTTCTCAGAACACGGTGTTTTAAGATACAGATTAGGAGAGGTATTAAGATTAGTATTGATATCAAACGTAAAAACGTACTTGTGATTCCAGAGATTTCCATTACAGAGACATTTCAACAAGCGTTTTAATATGATGTTTTGAATAAGTAATAATATAGACAATATTCAAAGCTTGCTTCCTAATACGGGGTACTGGCACACACAGTCTCAATCTGCCCATAGGAAAACTTCAATGGAGCCTTTCACAGACTGTGATGATGCCTTTTCACAGTTACTACTATTGTAAATCAGCATTTTATATAATTTTTTCCCCATTTTTAACAGATTTATTGTAGCCTATATTATAACGCTATACTTTGATTTATATTTCTTTGGTATTAAATGATTAAATCAATCATTCAATAAATAACTGTGAGAGTGTTGTTAATCAATCTCTCTCTTTTTTTCCCTCTTTTTGAAAATCATGGAAACCTTATTGTAAATTATTTCTTTTGCTAGTGGAGCAAATGGGAATGCAAAAATAATATCTGCTGTAGTCTCCCATTCATCACTATAGAAGTTTACCAAACTCAGGGTTATTATCATTAACTAAAACTAAAACCATAAAAAAGAAAACTATTATTATTACTGAATAAATGAATAAACATTACCTGAAATGATGAAAGCTAAATGAAAACTGAAAATATAAAAAATAAATAATTAATAAAAATACAACTGTAATGGTTTATCATTGATGCTAAAAAAGCACTGCTCACTTTTGAGAAACCCAGAAATGTGAAAAAGGTCCAATAAATCATATGTTGGAGCTGAACTGGTTCAAGTTACCCCACACAAAATGATGAAGATTAGAGTTTCCTTTGCAACCGATGATACAAATTCCCTCTTGTTTCAGGATATATTTTACAATGATTATATACGGTTACTCTTTTACCCATCATACTGTACATTTGCTCCAACCACAGACATTAAGTAAAATAAAATATACATATGTGCTAATGGTAATGATTTGGCATGGAATGAAAAAAAGAATTTGCTAGTGTAAAAACAATGTTGTTGTGAGGTAAAACAAGTTACTATGAACTTAACCAACTTTCCTTCATTGTTTTTTTTTTTTTTTTTTTCAAGTAAAATACTGGTTTAGACCTGAAAAACAGGCGTTGTGTTCAGTCTTCAGTCTATCAGGTGTGGTTATAAGAGTGCTGGACTCTTCCTTAACCGCTAGACCTCAGTGCCTTCAATGAACCCTTTGAAATGAACAAAAACTCAAGACTGCAACATACAACTAGCACAACAAAATTCTGCATGTACTGATGCAATGATGTTGTTCTCCTAGGAGTCTAAGAATGCTTATATGTCCATCAGTCTGACTCTGTTTCACTGCTGGAGAGCATCTCTATTGACGTCCTACTGCGTCTTCTGGTCAACCAGTGTAGGCTCCTATGAAGAGAATCAAATGCCGCTACCGTGTATCTGGCAAACATCGATGTCCACTTGATCACCTCCGCAAAACAGTTCACAGAGCGAGATACAAAGCTTACAAACACTGTGATGTAGTGTGCCAGAAGAACGAGACTGCGTCCTAACTGTTTTCCATAATTAATAATCATGTTAAGCTTTAAATCATGTCCTCCCATTCTGTTTTGAACCATGATGTAGCTCCAAACCTAAAATAACAGTTGTAACCCTATTATCTCTTGAATACAACCATTCCTAATTTATTTTGATTCTACGTTTTATATTTGTGGACGGTCCCTTAGTGTACAGTCGTGCGGCTCACAGAGTCACCAGTAGTTTTCACACGCTCCCTTGCGCGGTCCAATCACAGCGCTGCGTTTCTGTTTCCGGGATGTTTGGTGATGTGGCTCTAAATCCTGGAGACGAAATTGATCAAATAAACCACGCAGCTCTTCCCTGCGCCGATTACTCAGGTCAGTTTCATGCTTTAATAACATTAACAAGATGCCTCTAAATGCATTCAGCCGCTGACATGCACAAACACAAGTATATTTTTAAATATCGTTAGAGTTGTTTACGAGGCTTCAGCGCGAGCCCAGTTACAGCATGCGCTCATTGGGCTTTAATAATGGCATTTTACAACCAATATAAAACAAAAGTCATACCTTTATGTGTCTCGAGCACTTGTTCTCATACCAATCGATTTAAAAACACAAGGAGAAGAGTCTTTGCTCTTGTGTAGACAAAATGAGAGCGACGCAGCCGCAGTCGTCGGTTTCTCTGTTTCGGCGTTGTTCGGTTCTGTTCGGTTTTCTTCGTTTCATGGCTCTGTCAATCAAAGGGGGTTATTTATTATCAGGAAATATAGACCGATATTGTTACTGTTATACAGGCGTTCACGCCTCCTGTAGTTATTGTCAGTACAGGGGACACGCATTGCGTAACAAATCTGAGCTCATCAAGTAATCTAGTTATGCATTATGTATTTTGAGTTATGCATATGATGTGCTTACAGTCTTTGTCTAGTCATAATCTGTGAGAATTACAAAAATACAACTGTAAGATATTAATTAACTGTTATGTTTATATAAACTGAATACCAATAGTTATTAGTGAGTGCCCCGATGGTATTTCAAAGCTGTTTTGACATGAAATGTGGATTTGGTTAAATGTTAAACTTTTAGTGGTGTTGTGCATAAGAGTGAATTGTGTCCCAAATCTTTAGCTGTCTTTATATGATTCTGGATTTATTTGTGTTCTACAAGCAGTTTCTGTAATGTATACAATACAGAGCTTGATACAAAATAGTTAAATTATACACTAACATTGCAGGTCAGCCATGTTTAGCCGGCTGTCCCAAGGGGTGTCCTCTGTCCTCCAGGAGCTCTCAGGAGAGGAACGCTCCGATGGAGACTTACAGGTGAGTAGACAAAATATGAACAATCCTTGTAGAGTAATATTTTGGATCAATACCGAGGAACACACATGGACATTGATGTGATAAAATAGAAGTAGCAACAGATCTTTCCTTCTGTATTGTGACATATATCAGAGTGTATATGGAGTGTTTAACCATCTAGAGAGCCCTCTCTAATTTTTGAATGTGTCTTTGGAGCAGGATGGTCTGGTACCTCAGCCTGATGCTGAAGCACCCCCAGAGGGCTCGGTGCCCTCAGAAGAGGTCCTGGAGAGGCTGGCCCAGACCGAACAGCTGGTTGTTCAGCTGAAGGAGCTCATTCGAGAGAAGGACAGCCAGCTCGCCAGCACTGAAAAACAGCTCAAGGTGTGGGCTAGCATAATGAGAAAGGAACAAACAAGTAGACCATGAATGTCAGCAGGTCTGAAACTGTTTTTGTTCTCATACAGGAGGAGAAAGAGCAGGCAGAAGTCAAGTTTACAAAGCTTAAACTGCAGGCCAAAGCCAAGATGGCTGCCCTAAACAAACAGCTCAATGAGCTGAAAGGACAAGAAGCATTGAACAGCAGTCAGGTAAAGAGACAAGCTGATATATATGTGTTATTTTCAACATGAAGTGGTTTTGGATAATATAATTATTATTAGTGGTGCATTGTATTATTCATTTAATGTTCGCCTGGGAAGATGGGCAATCGCCAAATTCATTAAAGTTTTCCATTCAGCAGTATGATAATGAACCGTGTTTTTTTTTGTAGAATTCAGAGAGCTCCTTCCAAATGGCTCCAGGAGTGGAGGAGGAACTCCAGCAGCTGAAAGAAAAGCTCAGCCAGGCGGAGTCAGCCAACAAGACCCTCCAACATCAGCTCTGGGAGGCCGAACAGCGTGTGAGAGAGGAAGGTCATGCAGAGCAGGTGCGTTCACAGGTCAAATTATTCATTTAAGCACCGTGAATAGGTGCTTATTTTGTTTAACTCTTTAAATGTGTCATATGATGGTCAGTTATCTTGCAAGTACTGTTTTATTTCTGTAATCTAAATAACTAATCTCAGAATTCACTTTGAAAAACTTTTATTTTTTTCAAATGCCATCCAGGTGCGAATTCTGCAGGCTGTGGTGAAGGAAAAAGATGTGCGATTTCAAGAACAAATCCTCAAACATGAACAGGAACTCCTCAATCTCACACAGGCCTCAAATGATCCTGAATTACAGCAGGTGTGTTTGCATGTTCCATAAGAAGAGTCCAATTTGATAATTTGGTAACATTTTAGATTAGAGAACATACATTCACTATTAACTAAGAGGTTTCTTTCAACATACTCCTACTTCTTATTGACAGTAAGTATGGTAGTTGTTGTTGTAGTTATGTTTAGGTATTGGGTAGGGTCTAGAATATGGTTGTGCAGAATAAGGCATTACTATATGCTTTGAGTGCTAAAAATCCTAGTAATATGCATGGTAATAAACAACTAGTTAACAGTGAATAATGGTCCCTAATCTAAAGTGTTACCAATATTTTTTAACTAAATATAATTGAGCTCTGTCCCACATGTTGCATCAAAGATTTTTACTGCATTATTTTTCTTCTGTTGAAAAAAATAGAACATTTCTTAGATTTGTGACTCCCACAAATTTACATCATTTGACACTTTGTACAGGCTGATGGCAGGACAAGTGAAAATTCTCATCCTTTCTCTCAATTTTTACACAGATTATCGGGTTGACTGCATTTGGCAAGCTTATTCATTCAATCCTGTTACCAAGTTAGTGTAAAAAATGAATGGATGACTATAAACAATAAAAGTTTATCAGTAGCTAAAAAACAACATAGGGCCCAGACTAACTAGCCCCTTCTGAGTTTTGGTTTAATTTAGGCTAAATTTCAAACCATGTTACCCAATATGTTTATAATTTATTAATTTATTTTAATTTTATGATTAATTTAGTGCTTAATTTTACAAATTTGTTTAACTTTATTGTTTGTTTGTTACTATGTATGCTTACTTTGTTTATTACATGATGCAGTCAAACAAGTTATAACAGTCAATATGCAGATGTCACGTGTTTTGGTTACAGAGTTTCAAAAATGTGCAGACAGCATAGAAAATTAATAGCACATATTAAGTATTATATCGTCGCTGTCGGGCGGAATCCTCGCATCTCCAAAACCATTATTTTTCAGGAAATTAAAAAAAGGCATATTTTTTGAGTTATTAAACATTGTATCATTAAAGTTGGTATTATAGCTTATATTGCTATCATATACTGTTGTGTACCAACATTAAGACAACATTTCCCCAAAATCATGTTTAATCGGAGATACGAGATTTATGACTTGGGAGCATGGAGATACGAGATTACGCTGTCATTGATAAGAATGGTACGGACACAGACGTCGCTGCTGCCAGCAGTGTTCATCAAAGAGAAAAGGCTTCAATACTTAACCAAAGCTAACGACTGTGGTTACATACTTCTTCCTAAACTCATTTACCTCAGAGGACCTCAGGGGCTCAAATGTAAAATAGGGGCAATGTAAAAAAAATATAAATAAATAAATAAAAAATTATATATATATATATATATATATATATATATATAGGTCAAATGTTTGGATCCATTACTATTTTATATTTTTGTAAGAAGTCATTTATGGTCATCAAGCCTGCATTTATTTGATCAAATTTTTAATATACTTTAAAATACATTTTATGCAGTTTATTATCAATATTGGAAGCCTGTGATACTTTTTTCAGGATTCTTTGATTAATAAAAAGTTAAAAAGCACAGCATTTATTTAAAATATATATTTTGTAACAATATACATTGAAAAGCTTGAGGTTTTGAATAAATGCTGTTCTTTTTATTTTTTTTTTATTTATCAATGAACCCCAAAAAAGGTTCCAAAAATAAATAAATAAATAAATAAATAAGCAGCACAACTGTTTCCAATATTGATAATAAATCAGCATATTATATCTGAAGGATCATGCACTGAAGACTGGAGTAATGATGCTGAAAATTCAGCTTTGATCACAGAAATAAATGATATTTTAAAGTATATTAAAATAGATAAACATTCTTTTAAATTGTAATAATATTTCACAATATTACAGTTTTTCTGTATTTTTGATAAAATAAATGCAGGTTTGATGAGCATAAGACACATTCATAATGCTGCATAATTATCAAAAATGGTAATATAATAAAGTTTTTTCACGTCACCATTTTGCCAGCTTACACTTCACATAATAGGCCTGTAGGTGGCACTTGGGCTTCATTAATTATGATAGTTTCATGAAATAGTAAACGGTGCTTCATACACAAGCATCTATTTTCTCAGCGATGCAGTTTGATTTATAAAATGAGACAAACCGCAGATCCAGATCGCTCTACAAATAAGCTTGTCTGCCCCATGTCATTCTCAACCGATTTATGAATAAGAACGGAAAATGTCTGCTCCAATTCACATTATTGTCCAATGAAATGTGTCAGATCTTGATTGGTTGGTGTATTATACATGACAAATGGGCATTGATGAATTATGTAATATTCTCTAAACTATATAATATATGGATCTTTTTATTAAATCGAGACACTAACTTTGATTACTAATGGAAAAAAAAGTTAAAAATATTGTTTGGTTTATTTTCTTTCCTTCCCGTCGATCTATTCACTGAAAGAACCATATATGCTTGAGATCCTATTGTTTCTGATCAGACTGAGGAATATCAGTCAGTCGAGCAAAACACACGCAACCCATAACAGCCTCAGATTGACAGATATCTAAAAATAAACAGGAATTTTCCGACTTTTGAGCGATTAGTTACCGTTTTGTGCACATTGTCATGTTAATTATAATTCAAATTCATTTTGTTTTATTGACTACAATATCATTGCTATTTGTCTGAGAGGTTCACTTTTGAATAATTTTGATAAAGGGCAGGGGCTTGAGCCCCCAAAGCCCCCACTTCTGCACGTGCCTGTTGAGGAGACATGAAGCCGCGAGGCTCCTGCGGAGTGAAGAAGAGGCGGAGTTACGAGGATTCTCAGACAGTTGAAGTGTCCAATGGAGTTAAGAGATTTGCGCTCAACCTATTTTCAACACTCTAGATTGGTTATTAATTTGTAAAAATAACAGACCTACGTGGGGACTGACCAATAGCATAGATTTGTGAAAAAATATGAAATTGACAAAATTTGGACATAGGAGGTTTCCACCCGACAGCGACGATATAATATTTACTGTGACCTGTTGAAGCTGTTGATCTAAATGTTAATCACTTCCTTTCACTCACCATTTGTTAAAAAGGAAAAAGTTTTTTTTTTTTTTTTTTTTTTTTTTAAACTGATGTTTTTGGGACTTTATTTGTGAAAGTGTACAATAAAGTATTAAATGTGATTTATAGTGTTTGTCATGAGCTATATATATGTATGTATATATGTATATATATATATATATATATATAATGTATGTATATATATATATGTATGTATGTGTATATATATATATATTTATATACATATACACACACACATACATATACATTATGCATAAGTAAACAAAGATGTAAGATGGGGAAGAGCAGCAATGCCAACATAACATTGTCTTGCTGCTTCCATATATGTTGTCTTTTTGTTTTGGGATACCCTGAGATCTTGTAGCCAAATTGGTGTGTTGTTATAGAGCTTAAAATCATTGCTCATCATGTTACCATGGCAATTTTGATCTAAGCTGTCTTGCATGGTGCATGCATTTCCACATTCTATGAGCAGCTTCCAACTCATCTTATGTTTTTTGTTCATGTTGTTGGACAGGAATAAAGAAAGAAAGGGTGGATTAACACTGTGTCTACACTGTGCATGACAAAAAAATAAATAAATAAATAAAAAAATCATAAATCAAACCCTGCAGCTGTTTTTGGATGTCTTTCAAAACACGTGGTTCTATTTTACTTTAATCCTACTTATTGTTTTACAGGCTCTTCGTGCATCCCAGCAGCGCATAGAGGAGTTGGAGGAGTCCTTGCGTTCTCGTTCAGAAGTCCTAGAAATGTTGCAGCAGGAACTCAACAGTGCAGACCAGCAGAAACAGGTCAGCACAACACGTATAGTTTACACTGTGTCCTGGGAATTTCTGAAAGCAAAGTATGTTACAAATCATCACAGTCAATCAAGATTTTTCCTTTGTGGTGATTTTCAGCTGGTGAGATTTCACTGAGAATAGGTATGTCCAGCAGTGTGTTTAAAAATAGAATCCAAGTAACCAACAGAATTTCTTGTTGCATGTTGTGGTTACAGCTGGTTGGACTAAAATCTTTTTTTTTTTTTTTTTTTAAGATTATAGACCCTTTAGTAAGATGAATGTGTAAACATGATGAATGTTTCTTTTGTGCAGATTCTGACTGCTCAGTTCAGGCAGATGGAATTGGAGTTGGCAGAAGCCCGGCGACTGAGAGAAGAGGAGAGGCAGCAGTGGGCAATGCGTGCTGAGGAAGAACTCCAGGCCCTTAGAGCCAGACTTGAGGCTTCAGAGAGTGAGAGAGTACAGACCGTCAATTCTCTCAACGCTGAATTACTGAAAAAGACCACAGAGATGGATGAAATGACAGCAAAACTTCAATCTGCAGAAAGAGAGAAAGAAGAAACGTTGGAGAAATTGAAAGAAAAAGAAAATGGCTTTGAGGCAGAGCTGGCCAAAATGAAAGTATGTCTAGAAGCCAGATTGAAGACATCAGAGAGTGAGAGAGAGCAGACCATCAGTACACTCAACATCAACGTCACCCAACTTAATGCTGAATTGCTGGAAAAGACCACAGAGTTGGATGAGATGAGAGAGAAACTTGAATCTGGGGAAAGAGAGAAGGAAGAAACGCTGGAGAGAATGAAAGAGAGAGAGGCTAGCTTTGAGGCAGAGCTGACCAACTTGAAAATATCTCTAGAAACTAGATTAGAAATGTTAGAAAATGAAAGGGACCAGAACATCAGTGCTCTTAGTGCTGAGTTACTGAAAAAGACAGCAGAGTTGTATGAAATCAGAGAAAAACTTGAATCTGGGCAAAGAGAGAAGGAAGAAACGCTGGGGAGAATGAAAGAGAGAGAGGCTAGCTTTGAAGCAGAGCTGGCCAACATGAAAGCTTCTCTAGAAATTAGATTAGAAACTTCAGGAAATGAAAGAGACCAGAACATCGGCTCTCTCAATGCTGAGTTACTGAAAAAGACAGAAGAGGTGGATGAAATGAGAGCAAAACTTGAATCTGAAGAAAGAGAGAAGAACGAAATGCTGGAGAAATTTAAAGAGAGAGAGGCTAGCTTTGAGGCAGAGCTGGCCAGCATGAAAGTATCTCTAGAAGCCAGATTAGAAACCACAGAAAGTGAAAAAGAGCAGACCATCAGTACTCTCAATGATGAGTTGCTGAAAAAGACCACAGAGTTGGATGAACTGAGAGAAAAGCTTTCAGCTGAGGAGAGAGAAAGACTGGAGACGTTACAAGAGAGACAAACAAGGTTTGAGACAGAGCTGGCCAACTTGCAAGCCTGCCTGGAAGTCGCTGAGAAACAGAAAGAGGAAGTGACAAAGAAGCTAGAGGTGGAGGTGGCAAGCCGCATGGAAGAGCTTCATCATCTTCAGGAGAAGCTCAATGAAGTGGAGAGAGCAAGGGAAGAAGAATCTAAGACCGGAAGAGATCACTTAGCACAAATGCAAAACGAGCTTGAGTCCTTAAGAGAGACACTGGATGCCAATAAAGAGGAGAAGAAAGCAGGACTGCAAGCCAAGGATTCACTGGAGAAACTTTGGAGAGGTATTCAGAATTTGACAACTGCTGGAGAGGCAGAGGATGAAATATCCATTCCTACTGACCCTGAACAGTTCTTAGAGGTGTTACCTGCTCTAGGAGCTCGGCTGAGCAACCTTACAGACGAACAGCAGGAGAGTCAAACACGCATGTCCCAGATCACACACACTCTACAATCTCTGCAAGGTAAACAGCCCAGGAAAACAAAGTTCAAAGCAGTTTTTGTGGCTTGAGTAAACTGTCCTTGGAAGCATTTTATCAAACAATGCCACAACATAGGGCAAATTGTTTGTACTGTGATCAAAAAGTAATTATGCCTTAATGCATCTGATGCTGTAGGTCAACTGGAAAAGAGCACAGCTGAGAGAGAGGAAGCAGTTGCTAGGATACAGGAACTGGAGCAACAACTTCTCTCTGTTCAGGTAGGTGGATTGCAAAAATATGTTGGAGTTTTAAATATTGACACTGATAAACATTTGTTCTTGTTGTTTGTTTTTCAGTACAGTAGAACTTTTGAGTGTTTTGAATGCAATTAATAATTAAGCACTAAGGAAATATTCATATTTAGGTGTTCAAAAAAGTACTAGGGGTTCTTGGTATTAAACCTGTCCTGCATTATTTATGTTATGGACATAAATGATGCTTAAAATTGTATGCAATGTTGTACAGAGCTCTGTTGCAACTTTTCATGATCAGATTTAATATTTGCACCTAATGACAAGGACAAAAAAGTTATTTATGCAATGGGGATGGTGCGCAGAATAAGATGTTCTTGTTTAGGGCAGTGTGTCTGCTATGGCAAACTCATTTGGATGTATATAGCACAAGCTGTGTCTGGTGCAAGCAAGGTGACATTAATGGCTAGAGTCAGTTTGTCTCACAACTTATCAGGTCAGAGATATCATAATCCTCTCGACTTTCATCATTTGTTTCGAACACTGCCCCCCACATATAAGGGCATAATTATGAAGTATTAATAAAGGTATTGTCTGTAATAGCATTGAAATGCCTGCAGTTATGGTGGCAATTCAGTAGACACTCTCAATAAGCATGCATTAGTGTAAGCATACCGTTTGTTGTAACTGGGGCTTGTCTTTCCTAGGTTACGGGTGAGTCATCACATGATCATGTGACTGACCTGTCAGTGATGGATTTGGACAGGACACACCAGGGTGAGTTTAATGTTTGCCCTTGTGTAGCTGAATGTACTTTGAACTGCAGTGTTTCTTTCAGTGACAGCAGGCCCATGTTCTCCCATAATAGCCTTGCTCTAAAGTGGAGATAGCATACCCTTTAACATTGTGGTTTATAAACTTGTTCGTAATGCTAAGTTCTTAGTTAAGACAACCAGAAAAACCGGTTCCCCCAGTCAAAACACAAAACAAAAACAGGAAGTCTGGAATTTATTCTTGAAACAATGTTATTTATTTTTTTACATGATACATTTTACATGCTTAATTTTTAGTTATTTGACGATTTTGTCATGGTTGTCTTATGATTTTTCTTTCTTCTCCCAAATGCTGCCATCAGATAACAGTGGAGATGGACATAGTTCAGAAAGCAAATTACAGACAGACCGGACACTGTTTCTGGAGCAGCAGCTTGCAGACAGAGAAAGGGAACTCTTTGCGCTCAAAGAAAAACTGTCACTCACTACAGGCATATCTATTCCAGAGGAGGAAAATGCCAACAGTGCAAGCAGAGGGGACATTGCTGGGTTGCATGACAACACTACAGCTCTATCTGAGGTTCTTGAGAGCACACAAGAGGAAGAGACTACACTTGTGGCAGTAGACACATCTGTTCTGTCTGTCTCTGCTGGCAATGAGAGTAGCCCTGAGCTTATAGCACCTCAGCCTGAGTCTCCTGGCGAATCAAAGGGTACCTCCTCGGATGAGATGGTGACAAGCAGTGACTCAGAGGTGGCTCATAGTAGCTGGACTCTTCTGGAGGCAGTCAACCAAGATGGGACTCAAGAGTGGGCGCCCCAAATTCAGGACTTTGCCTCACTACGCTTATCCACGCAATCTTGGGAAGAGACCTGTGAGGAGCATGTTGCATTAACTAGCTGCATAGTTGATATTGAATCACCATCTTTAGTTATCCATGAAACTGTACAGGTACATCTTGGCCAACAGGAGGGAAGTCTGCTAAATACAGATTCAAGCACTGGTCAGGCTTTTGCACAGGTCTTAGCAGAAGAGATTCAGAAAAGATATAGTGAACTTCTGGGAGAGCTTCAGCAGTTGAAAGACACAGCTTTACAATCACAGGAGAGAGTCTTCCAGCTGGAGGAAGCATTGAAGTCACTTACAGATTCCAAAAATGAGGTTCAGTCCAAGGCAAATATATACGAAAAGGAGCTGATTGAAGTTAAGGCATTGTTTGAGCAAGAAAAATTAGATAGGCAAAATGTTGCTGAACAGTTTGAAAACTTGAAGGAAGAGGATTCTTCTAAAGATGATAAGATGAAAGCCTTACAGGCAAGCCTTGATGAAGTCCATCAAAGACTTGCTGAACAAGAAGGTCAAGCTAGAATGCTAGCTGCTCAACTGGAGGACAGAGAGCTCAGTTCCTCCGAACTAGAACAGAAGCTTGTGGACATGGAGGGCAGGTTAGTGCAGGTCTCTCAGGAGGCTGATATGGCAAAAGCTGCTCTCGTTGACAGGACTGCTGAGCTGGAAGATCTACAAAAGTGTCTTTCACAGAAGGACCGGGAGATGATGGAACTCAATGAAAGCATGACTGCCAAACTACTCCAGGCTGGAGAGGAAAAGTTTGCCGTATCCAGTGAAGTCAAAAAGCTAAAAGAGCAAATACATGAACTTGAGTGTGTCAGGGATGACCAGCAGAAAATCACAGAGGATAAAACAGAATGTGAGGAGCTTGTTGCTTTACGAAAGGAGAAGGAGGACTTGAATACTCAAATGGCTGCCATGAAGAAAGATGGAGAACAATTCAAGAGAAAGCTGCAGGCAGCTCTGATACAGCGGAAAGAATTGCTGAAAAAAGTTGCAGACTTTGAGAAGGAGGCTGAGAGCAGGGAAGAAAAGGAAAGAGATGGTAATGAGGAAATAACTCTTCAGTTCAAAAATGAAATTAAGGAAAAAGAGAACGAAATACAGAGACTTGATGCTTTGTTGCAAGAGACCAGAGATGACTTAAATATGAAAGAAGAGACCTTAACAAGTCTGAAACAAAAAATCAGTAACCGAGATCAAGCATTGACTGAGTCACGTGCAGAAATACAACATTTGACAGAGCAGTATGTACAACTAAATGAACAACAAATGTCACAGATTGCTGAGGACAAAAATAGGCTAATTTCACAGATAGCGACCATGGAATCTGACATTGAAATTTTGCATAAAAAGCTTCAGGAAGCTACTGATGCTCAAGAGGACGCTGCTGTGAAAGCCCAAGAGAAAGATCGCCAGCATCTTGAGCAGATGAATCAACAGAAAGAGGAGTACAGTGACCTTTTTGAACGCCTCCAAACTAAAGAGAGAGAAAAAACTGGGTTGTTGAATCGTATTGTGGAGCTTGAGGGTCTGCTGGAATCAAAGAACGATTCAGATAAAGTGGTGAGTGTGGATGTGGAGAGGAATTTTGCATCCGCTACACAGAATCTAGAGAAACCAGAGACAAATGATTGGGTTCAGGAGGACTGGGTGGATTTTGCTTCAGCTGAGACTGATACACAACAACATAAACCTGGTGAGCAATCTCAACTGCCCATGGTAAAAGAGCATGAGGACATTATAAATGCTCTCCAGGAGGAATTAAGAGTTGAGCAGGCTGCTCGTGCAGAATTAGAGGTGCGTCTACAAGAGAGCCAATCCTCTCAATCACTCACTGATAGCAAATTCAAAGAGCTTTGCAAAGAACTTGAAGCCTTGAGAGAAAAGGAGAGGCAGATTGATGCTCTCACTGAGGAAATGGAGGCTCTTAGGGAGAAATGTCAGAAAGCCGAAGCTAATGCAGAGAAGCTGAAAGCGGAGTTGGATGATGCTTGGGAAGCAGCTAAAAGAAGCATCTCAGATGCTGAGTCCCCAATCAAAGCACTTCAGTCAGAAGTGGAAGAATTTAAACAATTTCTCAAAAACAAGAATGATGAGATTGTTGATTTAAGCCAACAGCTTAGTGAACAAAGTTCTCTTTTACTTAAGATGCAGGAAACGGTACTGGAGAAAGATCAGCAGATTGCTTCCCTACAAGAAGGGCTTAAAGCTGAGCAAGATAAGGTTCAAAAACTGGAAACAGAAATGCCACAACGTGAGGAAGAAGAGAAGGATAATAGTGCCAAACTCCAACAGCTTCAACGCAAGCTTCAGGCTGCTCTTGTATCACGTAAGGAGGCACTCAAAGAGAAACAGATGCTGAAGGAGGAACAGGCTGCTGCTGAGAAGATCAAATCAGAGCTACAACAGAAGCTGGAGTTAATAGAGGTGGAGCTGAACAAGTCAAGAGAAGAGAGGGAGAAATTAATTGAAGAGGTGGATCGAACTTTGTTGGAAAACCAGAGTCTGCATGCCTCCTGTGAGAGCCTTAAACTTGCCATGGAGGGTGTTCTGAATGAGAAGGATGCATGTAAACGTCAAGCTGAGAGTGCCAAAGAGGAATCCGAACAAGTGTGCAGGCAGTTGGAAGAAAAGGTGCAAAGCATGAAAGAGGAGTATGAATCCCTCCTCAAGTCATATGAAAATGTGAGTGATGAGGCTGAGCGAGTGAGAAGAGTGCTTGAAGCTGCTCGACAGGAGAGGCAGGAGTTAGCAGCCAAGGCACGAGCTCATGAGGGAGCCAGACAAGAGGCTGAAAGGTTAGCTGAGGAAGCAATGAAGGAGGTGGATGTTGTGAAAGAAAAAATGAGAAAGTTTGCCAAGGTTAAGCATCAGAAGATTATGGATCTAGAGGAGGAGAATGAAAGGCTCAGGGAGCAGGAAGAGAAGAAATTGACTAAACATACACATACTGAGCTGAAACAAGAGCTTGAGAGAGTCCAACAAGAGCTTGAGACCTTGAAAAAAAAGTATAATATTGTTATGGATGAAAAAAACTCTTTGGAGCATGAAGCTGAAGAGTTGAGACAGCGTTTGGCTGAGGAAATTGACAGAAAGGGCAGCGAGACCCTAGACACTATTAAGGAGGTTAAAGTTGTTACACAGCAGAGAAGTCCTGATTTAATTGAAATTCAAGAGTACCAGAGTGATAGTATTTCCCCAAAGGCCAATCCCAGTAGGCCATTGGAATCCATTGCTCTTGAACAAGAAGTACAAGCAAATGTTGAGGTGACTGCTCAAACAGAGGAGAGGCTCAAGGAACTGGACATCTCTCTCAAAACAGCAGAGAATAAGATAAGGGAACTTGAAGCTGCTCTTGAAAATCACATGGAATCCAGAAACAAGCAAGAGTCAACGCTGAATGCAGAGCTTTCTTCCCTCAAGCAGCACCTTCAGGAGTCTTCAGAAAGAGAGGGGCTCCAGAAGGAAGAGCTCTCTAAGAAAGAGACCCAACTGCAAGAACTTCGCACTAGCCTAGAGGCTGAAAGGGATGACCTGGAGGAGCGGTTAATGAACCAGCTGGCTCAGCTCAATGGCAGCATTGCAGGCTACCAGCAAGAGGCATCTGACAGTCGTGAACGCCTCACAGACATGCAGAGGGAACTGGAGAAACTGGAGAGAGAGCGGGCTGAGCTGGAGGCTGAGGTGGCAAGTGAGAGGGACCGGGCAGCCAGGATGGAAGAGGACATGAGGCAGGCTCAACGGGAAAGAGCTGAGGCAGAAGCTGAGGCAGGCAAACAAAGAGAGCTGGAGCAGAAGTTGAAATCAGCACAGAGGTTTAAAGAAGGTAGTCAAAACAGAACACGTCAACTTGAGGAACTGCTGAGGGAGAAGCAAATGGAGGTTCGTCAGCTACAGAAAGACTGCATTGAGTACCAGGAAAGAATAAGTGAACTGGGTAAAGAAGTTAAGTCATTGACTTTGGGGAGAGATGAGGTGAGTGCAGAACTCGAGGCAGCACGCTTGGAAATTGCAAAGATTATGCAAGACAAAACAAGTATTGCATCTGAACTTTCAACGTGTAAAGGGAAGCTGGACATGGCGCTGGAAGAAGCAAAGCAGGCGGAAGCAGACAAACTAGCTGCTGAGCAAATGGTACAGCGCAAAGAGGCTGAGTTGAAGGCAGATGCTGAGCGTACTCTGGATGAAGTCAGGTATCGCCTTGGAGCCGAGCTTAAACAGATGGAATTAAGATTAGAGAAATCTTACCAGGAGCGGGAAAGGGAGGAAGAGGCAACTCTTGAGGCAAGGAACATTGCTGAGGCCGCAGACAGGCATGGCCAGGAAATGCAGGCACGTCTGGATGAAGCACTGGCTCGGTTAGCAGCCTTTTCACGCTCCATGTCATCCCTTCAGGATGATCGTGATCGAGTGCTGGATGAGGCCAAGCAATGGGAGAGTCGTTTTCATAGTGAGCTACAGGAAAAGGAGGCTGATGTTCGGGAGGCTGAGACCCGTGCTAAAGAACTTGCTGAGCAACTCCAGAGGGAGACCACCCAAAAAGAGGAGCTGCAGAGTTTATTGGAAAGGTTTGTTTTCTGTTTTGTAATTTTCAATAAAGTTTTGTTAATTGCTGGAAAGTATACTTTATCTTAAGTATACTTTAAATTTAATTTAAATTTTAATTAAATTTAAATAATGCATGTGGTGTATGTCTGCAGAATGCAAAAGGCAGAAGAGAACCTACAACTAGAGCTGTCTGAGGCAGAAAAGAAACATAATGAAAGCCTTGCAGCTCTTGAGAAAGAAAGAGGGGATCTACAGCAGAACCTTGCTCTGGTAGAGACCAACCTGACCCAAACTCGTTCCCAGCTGACTACCCTGGAGACAGAGGCAGAGGGACTACGCCACCGGACCAAAGCTTTAGAAGAAGCAGTAGACAAGCTTCAGAGTGATGCTAATGAGGCACGTGCAGTGATCAAGGAAAGGGAGACAGAAGAAAAGAGACTATGCTTGAGGCTGGAGCAACTGGAGACAAACCTGGCATCTTCAAAGAACCTTACTGACAATCTTCAGGCAGCATTGGATGAGAAGGAGAAGAGGGAGATGGAGCTCCTTGGCGAGAAGGAGCAAGCTGTGACACAGGTACTTAATATACTGAAAATAAAGTTTCTGAAACAAATGCATGCATATTCATTAGTCTCACTGTCGGTAATTGAATACCATAAAATTATAGATATTCTGCCTTTTCTTTTAGGCTGTAGAAGAGGCTAGGAAGGATGCAGATGGAAGGGCCGAGGTGGCAGAGAAAGAGCTGGAGAAGAAGAGAGAGGAGTTGCGTGGTATAGAGGAGAAGCTTCGTAAGGCTGAGGAGGACACCTTCCAGAGCAGAGCTCAACTTGAATCCTTTACCAAGGCTATGGGATCCCTGCAGGAGGACAGAGACAGAGTGCTCAGCCAATACAAGCAGCTTGAGGAAAGACATCTCCAGGTAATGTTGCTCTAAATAGTCAGAATATATTTTGAAAATATAGCCTCATTTGCATTAATTCATAATTAAGTGTCTTTTTAAATTCTGATTTGTCCTTGGTCTCATGGTCTCTCAGGTTATGATGGAGAAGGACAGTCTGATCCAAGAGGCTGCAGGTGAAAACAACGGGTTAAAGGAGGAGATTCGAGCCTTGTTGTCACAGCGGGATGACCTCAATGCTGAGAATGCCAAGCTGGCTGCCCAACTTCATGGCTACAGAAATGACCTGAACCAGGTTCTTGCTATGAAAGACTCTCAGCACAAGCAGATTCTTGCTACCCAAGTAGAGCGCATCAGTTTCCTTGAGAGAGAGAAAGATGATCTCGAGAGCCAAATTCAGGCTCTTGTAAAAGATTTTGCTCAAGGAAAGGTACCTCCATTGGAGCAGGAGATCTTGAGCCAAGCCAGTGAAGGGATTGTTAGAGTCGATAAGCAAGATGCACCAGGAGTCGAGGTGGAGAACCTGAGGGAACAGCTCCAAGCTGCTAGAAAACGTATCGCCACTTTGGAAGAGACTTTGGAATTGGAGAAGGAGACCCAAGCAGTCCATAGTAAAGAGTTGAAGGAGCTGCGCTGGGAAGGTGGTGTTCTGCGCACCGAAGCTGAAACAGCTGAGGAAAGGGTTGCAGAGTTGGCTCGGGACCTGTTGATGATGGAGCAGCAGCTTCTGGAGGAGAGGGAAGCAGCCGCTCAGCTTCGAGCTCAAAATCAGTCTTTTGGTCAAGCCATGGCCACTCTACAGGATGCAAGAGATCAGGCTGTCAGTGAGGCCAAGGAGCTGCGTCTTCGTTTAGATGAGATAAACCAGACGGGTCACCCAGCTTCTCCTCCGAGTGGCTCCAAAGGAGAAGTGTGGAGCCTAAAAAATGCCCTGTCAGCACTGCAAAATGACAGGGAAAGAATGGTATGTTATTAATTACTTGATCATTTATTGGAAACCTAAGTGGTCACACTTTAAGGCCCAATTCTCATTATTAACAAACCATTAACTATGACTTTTGCCTCAAAAAAACCTATAATTTTCTGTTTATTAATAGTAAGGTAGTTGTTACGTTTAGGTATTGGGTAGGATTAGGGATGTAGAATATGATCATGCAGAATATGTGCTTTAGAAGTACTAATAAACAGCCAATATGTTAATAATAGGCATGCGAATAAGCAAATACTTAATAGTGAGAATTGGTCCCTGTACTGAAGTACTACCACCTAAGTATTAGTTTTTGCATTCTGCCGCCTTCTAATAACATTTGCAACCTGTTAATTTTACCTCAGTTGGAACAGCTGCACTTGCAGCGGTCTGAATTGGACCGACTTGGATCAGGTGAACTATCCAGGCTCACTCAGGCTCTGGAGGATGAGAGAAGAAGGGCAGGGGAGCAAGAGAAAAAGATCATAGCAGAGCTGAAGGATAGAGATGCACAGATGGACAGATATAAGCAAGAACTGGAAATTCTCAGGTGAGGCTTAACTCTTGACTTTATTGCCCTCTGCCATTGTCGTTTTGGTGGTAGTCTTCCAGAGCCGTGCTTCTGACTGTCAGAAGTTTGGTCCCTTTCGTAGCTTATTCTGTCCAACTTTATTGGTGTGGTAAAATGACTGTCCAGACAGCCTCAAAGAAGTTAGCCAAAAATGTTTGTAGACATAGTGACTATAATTTCTAACTTCACCGAAAGTGAAAAACACTGTTTCTTACAATTTCTTACAAATATTTTCCATGTATAGACTTGAGAGGATGGACTGGCAGGGCCAGGCCGAGCTCTTGAAGCAGCAGACTCTGACCACCCTCTCAGAAAGGGACCAACAGGTTCGCCAGCTTACTGCCATGCTGGAGGAAGCACGCTCATCAAAATTACGGCTTGAGAACACACAAAGACAGGTAAAAAGCTGTAGTCTCATTTTCAAATATGAGACATCGAAAGCTACCTAGAAATGTTGTTTTCCATCAATCTGTCTGCCTGGTTTTGTGTAGCTAGTTTTATTCTTTTCACTGTACTACTGTTCATTAATACGCCTTGTATGTCTGTTGAGTCTGTTGAACACCACTGTATATTAAAGGAATAGTTCACCCAAAAAATTCTGTCATTAATTACTCACCCTCATGTCGTTCCAAACCCATAAGACCTTCATTCATCTTCGGAACACAAATTAAGATATTTTTGATGAAATCTGAGAGCTTTCTGACCCTGCATAGACAGCAACGCAACTGAAAAGTTCCCAGACCCAGAAAAATAGCAAGTACAACATTAAAACAGTCCATGTGACGTCAGGGGTTCAACCATAATTTTACGAAGCAACGAGAATACTTTTTGTGCGCAAAGAAAACAAAAATAACGACTTGATTCAACAATTCTTCTCCCCTGTGTTACCGCCTTCTGCCATTGTTGAGAGTACCACGTCGCAATGCGTGTGCGTTCCTCTGGACGTAAACAACTACTGACGTAGAACACGTATGCCCTGTGTCTTGTTTACGTGCAGAGCAACGCACACACATGCGTCGTAATACTCTCGATAATGGCAGAAGATGATAACTCAGGGGAGAAGAATTGCTAAAGTCGTTATTTGTGTTTTCTTTGCGCATAGAAATGATTCTTGTAGTTTTGTAAAATTACGGTTGAACCCCTGATGTCACATGGACTGTTTGAACGATGTCTTTGCTATTTTTCTGGGCCTGGGAACATTTCAGTTGCGTTGCTGTCTATGCAGGGTCAGAAAGCTTTCAGATTTCATCAAAAATATCAATGTGTGTTCTGAAGTTGAACGAAGGTTTTAAGGGTTTGGAACGACATGAGGGTAATTAATCAGAGCACTTTCTTTTTGGGTGAACTATCCCTTTAAGTATAAATCTGAGAAGTCATTGATCTGTTTCATTGATTTTAGTGTTAGAGGCATCCAATACTAATTTCTTTGTCCCTTAGGGAAGCCTTGCAGTGGATGCTGCCCCTGGTGGGCCTCTAGAGCACAACGAGGGCTATAAAGTTGAGTGCATTGAACTCCAGAGAAGGTAATGCTGTCAAGTTTAGTCTTACCGTTAATTATTCTGATCCACAGTTGCATGCTGTCAGACTCTTTCGCACCTGTGCCACAAACTGCATTGATAGGACTTGTAGATAATACTCCAGCTAATAGCTGACATACTACTATTGTATTTGAAAGGATAAGCATATTAAGCATAGGATATGTACATGTGATGTGTGTTCAAACAAAAGTTGAATTTAATCAATGGCTATTGTATTGTATACCAGTGCTATACAGTAACTCTTCAACTCTCTGTGTGTTTCTGTCAGGCTGGATGAGGAGTCAGAACAGAGACTTAGAGTAGAGGAGCAGCTCATCGCTGCACAGGACCGCCTCAAACGGTTTGACCCTAGTCTCAGATTAAGATCAACTCACTGCTCCTGGCTCTGGACATTATAGCTGCAGACTGTAAAATATACCATATACACTGGCACCAAAAATTATATGGGCACTCTCACACAAACACTTAAGTCTTAAAAAAGTCCCATGAATGTCATGTCATATTGTTTTAGATAAAAAATCATCTGGAGCTTTCCTCTGAACTAATATTTTGGGACCACTGCATATGAGCCAACTGCAGTTTTTATTCACATAGTTCATGCTTCAAAGACTAAATATTACATTGTGACTTCATCATTTACAGCTATACGCAGGGGGAGTGGCAGACAGCATCTGAAGCCATGATGTCAGAGACGGCTGTCCTTATTGAGCCTCCAGAGGGCGCTGTTTCACGGGTAAACACAACCCCTCAATCCCCTTCCACTCTGTTTTAGTTTAACATGCATAAACATGCTATTACAAGTCAAATATCTGATTTACTGTATTATTTTATTATAAAAGCCTGAGTTATTTTTTATATAATCATATATATTGGATATATTTTTTAATATTTATCCTCTTTTTTTACCTTAGACTCGTGGTGGAGGACCTGGGCTGCTGCGGATGCTGCGAGTCGCCTTCTGCTCTCGTCAGCGAACCCCTCTGCTGGTGTCACTCTACCTGCTGACTGTTCACGTGCTGTTGCTGCTATGCATGGGAGGATATCTGTGAGAGAGATTCATCACGCTTTACTGAGAGAGACAGTTACATGCTCATTCACTTGTTATACAAAACAAATGGACACATTATTTAACACAGGGTTAATTAATTTACATTCTTCAGTGAATATGTTTCCTTGCTTAATTACCAAAGTTACATCTGATCTGTTTGTGTTCTTTTTTTTTTTTTTTATCAGAGCGTTCTGACAAAACAATTTCCACCCAGTTTTAATGGGGCTTGTCCAGACTAGCAACACTAGAGCACTACCTGCACTTCCTCAAGAACATTAGTTTACCCTTTAAGAAAGCCCAAATTAATGAAGGATTTTTTAAGCGTCTGGAAATATAGATGAAGTTGACAATGTCAGCATCTGTCTAACAGGGTCTTTCACATTGTTTGTCAAATACATAAAGGTAGACAACTTATTTTGACCATATTCCAGCTTCCTGTAATTAGTTTTCTTTCTTGATATCTCTTTAGTTCTGCAAAGTCATAACATTCAGATGTAATGTAACGGTGAAGCTGATACAGATACTGGATGCGTCTGCATGCCAAGATGTCAGAAGTCTTCTAGAAATGTCCTAGTGTGCTGACTGTTTCCTTTCATGGCAGATGTCATTTATATTTGTTCATTTTAATTGGTTTTTCGGTTTATTTTCGATAACACACTACACATCATGTTCTTTACATCTGGACTACTATTGCATTTATTCACACTTAAAGACATAAATGAAATACCTTGAATTTCTTTAGATGTTTTGATTCTGTTTCAGGTATAAAAAGCTTCATCAAGTCATTTATGCAATTCTGCTTATTTCCAGTTTTCTGAGCCAGGAGTGGATGTCCTATTCTCACTTAACTACTGTCACTCTGATCTGTTTGGGTTGTGTAGGGATGGTTTAGATTGTGGCTGAAATGTTGTCTCTATTTACGGTGAGATTTTAAGAACAGCCCAGTGAGTGTTTTATCTGTAAAATCTGTGTAAATGATCCTATCTCTCCCTCCTGCTACCCTGTTGTAGGGGCTATTTTTTTGGAAATAAAGTCTATTTATGGGAAGACATACACTTCTGGTGTGTGGTTGGACGATACGAGGAGTTTTTGGTTATGGTGGTGCCATTGCAGCATATTTACAGCAAAGCCTGTATTTTGAGTTGATAATTAGAACACTTAAATCTTTTATATGTTTGGAATAAACAATCATGGCATTCAGAGTACTGATAACACTATTAATGTTGCAGATATTTAATGAATATAAATCCCAAATCAGAATGGTGTTTCTACTTTTCTAAGCTAATCTGACAGATGAAAAATAGGGTCAAAAATCCCACACACAAGGATCCCCAAACATATGCAGAGATGACAAGGTCATAAAGAGACTTCATGATAGGCTGAACAGTGTAGCAACAACTTAAAAACACACTAACAAGCTTATACCAATGGTGAAAACTACCCATAATGCTTCACCAACCACTCCAAACAATAGTCATCATCTACCAGTGGTCTAACAACCACCCCAAACATCCTAGCAAATGTGCAAAACGACCCAAAACACAAAAAGATCCGACCCAAACACAAAATTGTATATTTGTGACCCTGTAGCAATAGCCAAAAATACATTGTATGGGTCAAAATGATCGATTTTTCTTTAATGCCAAAAATCATTAGGATATTAAGATCATGTTCCATGAAGATATTTTGTAAATTTCTTACCGTAAATATATCAAAACTTAATTTTTTATTAGTAATATGCATTGCTAAGAACTTAATTTGGACAATTTTAAAGGCGATTTTCTGAATATTTAGATTGTTTTGCACCCTCAGATTCCAAATATTCAAATAGTTGTACCTCGGCCAAATATTGTCCTATCATAAATCAGTGGAAAGCTCATTTATTCAGCTTTCAGGTGATTTATAAATCTCAGTTTCAAAAAAATTGACCCTAATGACTGGTTTTGTGCTCCAGGGTCACATTTCATAAACACAAGAATCATAAATGTTATACTGCTTATATTACATATTAATTAATCTGTGTTTTGAGGCATTTGGACCAGCTATAAAATTAAGATTAGTATTTCTGTGCATTAATTTAACGAGTCAAAAATGCACAGGTAGGACTCAGCTGCGCGTGAACGCGTGCCAGACGCCTCGTCTTCTGCAGTACGCGGCGCGCACTCGAGCGCAGGTCTGATCTGCCGTTTGTCTCACCCTGACATTGATATTAATATTTAACGGACAAAAAGTCGGAGAAAAAAGCATTACAACGTGAGTAACCATTGTTATCTCCTCATATTGTTAAAACCAATGCATCAAGAAAAACGCAACTTCTTTTAATCAGGAAGTGGTTGATACAGCGCAAGTTGCCAAACTTTTTTCGTTGCAGGAAGTCAAATTTATATATTTTCTGTACATTATCTCTACGTTACTGTGCTTGCATTAGAGTGTTCATGGTCTTGATTATTGTTGAAATTAAAGTGTGAAGCTTTTTTAGTCGTGAACGTGTAAAAAATTCCATCTGATGTTCTAAGTGAGAAAAAAATGAGGAACTTGCAAAGTGCATTAACACTTTAAACACTTGTTTTATTTATGAATACATTCTAGGAAAACGAAAATGTAGTTTTTGTTTTCCATAAAACCTAAAAAAAATATGTGTAATGTTTTTACATCTCTTAAAAGATGTTTACTCTCTTGATAACAGCAGAGCAGTCAGTTTACAGCAAAATTATTATAATCAGTCACTTAGTGATACATTTATTCATGCATCATTACATTTTTTTTTGTTAAAAAAAAAAAAAAAAAAAATATATATATATATATATATATATATTACATGTTTATTGATGCATTTTGAGCATAATGCATTCAAATACTTAATAGTGTGTACATAGGGAAATGTAACAGAGCCCTGAAATCTTAGCTTGTCTCTTTCTACAGATGTGGAAATCTGTGGTGGGACATGATGTTAATGTGAAGGTCGAATCGGAGGGGGACGACTGGGATACAGATCCGAATTTTGAGGTAAGCAGACCTGAAAATAAATCCAGTACTCTGAAGTTCTAAGGTGCAAATCAAAATGAGTGGTTTAGAGTTAAGTTTTCTTAAAGCAACATATGTTATTATTTATTTAATTTTTTTAATTCATTATTTATTATTGTATAAATAAAAATGTGTCTGTGTATCAGAATGATGTGTCAGAGCAGGAGCAGAGATGGGGTTCCAGAACCATAGAAGGATCAGGCCGAAAAGAACACATCAGGTAACAGTTAATACACATACAGAAGCTACATGTTATAGAAAAGTTAAAAAGATCTACAGATTTTAAATGATATAATAATATAGCAGGTTGCTTTAATGGCACCATGTTGCATTGAACTGAAAGCACTGCTAAAAAGAGTGTCAGTCTCTGCAGAGAGGAAATAGGAAGTAGAAATGCTGCCGACTTGAGTTGCATTTCCAAATATGGACTTATAATTTCAAGCTTACAACATGTCAGAAGCGGAATAAGATGTTCCACTGACACACTGCATTTTAAATATAAGATATATCTGTATTATTTAGAGTAATAATGTTGAAAAATATAAATGAGCAGCACCATAAACAAATGCATAGATTTGAGTGCATAACAGAAGTACCACATTCCATAGAAATATGCAACATGTAGTAACATGCAATGTGCCTGTGTTTGTGTGTAGCATTGCAGACCTCAGGCAGAATGTGTCTCGGGAACATGAGGTGGTTAAGAAGAAAGAACTGGACCAGGGCCCTAAAGCCTCTTATGGCTATGGAGGGAAATTTGGAGTTGAGAAAGACAGAATGGACAAGGTTAGACTCTGCTGTGTTTGAAAGTGACTTCTATGTGAACTGTGCTTCATATATTGCTACATTGTAAACAATATACCTCTTTTTGGCCACTAAATTTAACTGAAAATTTGCTAATGAGAATGCACCTTACGACTAAAACCTCTCTACCGCAGTGCAAACTCTGCATATATAAATATTAGTGCTGTCAAACGATTAATCGCAATTAATCGCATCCAAAATAAAAGTTTTTGTTTACATAATATATGTGTGTACTGTGTATATTTATTATGTATATATAAATACACACACAAGCACGTATATATTTTAAGAAAAATTTGTAATGCTGATGTATTAAATATTTATATATAATATAAATTATATGAATATAAATATATACATGTAAATATTTTCAAAATATATACTGTATTTGTGTGTATTTATATATACATAATAAATATACACAGTACACACACATATATATATTATGTAAACAAAAACTTTTATTTTGGATGCGATTAATCGCGATTAATCGTGATTAATCGTTTGACAGCACTGATAAATATTCAAACTTGCTGTTTAAAAACACATTGCACCAGGTTTGATGTCGCTATCTGTTTGATAGTTTTAATAAAAAATTGTGTTGAATTTTCCCAGGGTGCTTTAGGGCACAACTATGTGGCGGAGGTAGAAAAGCACTCATCCCAGACAGATGCAGCAAAGGGTTTCGGGGGAAAATTTGGTGTACAGAAAGACCGTGTGGACAAGGTTAGAAACTCTCTCACTGTCCTACACTTGATAAGTAATTGAATAAATGTGATTGTATAATATAAATAAATGAATTGATATTTTATTTTCTTTGCCTTTTATCACTGATTTACTACAGTCTGCCATGAACTATGAGTATAAGGGTGAGGTACAGCAGCATGCATCTCAGAAAGGTACTTATACCTTCAAACATATCAAATTCAGAAGTTCAGGTGAACTCTGTGCATATTCTTCTCTATTTAATCACTTCTTTACTGTTCATAAGATTATGCCAAAGGTTTTGGTGGCAAGTATGGTGTGCAGAAAGAGAGGGTTGACAAGGCCGCAGTGGGTTACGACTATAAAGGCGAGACTGAGAAACACCAGTCACAGAAAGGTAATTTCAATCTCTGCTGCATCCTGGTCCTCAATCTATGTTTTGGTCTCATTTTGGTGGAAGAATAGTTCGGTCACACTTTATTTTAATGTCTTGCTATTAACAAACCATTAACTATGACTTTGCCTCAAACTCCTAATTTTCTGCGTATTTAATAGTAAGGTAGTTGTTAAATTTAGGTATTGGGTAGGATTATGGATGAAGATGGTCATGCAGAACATGTGCTTTATAAGTACTAATAAACAGCCAATATGTTAATAAAAGGCATGCTAATAAGCAACTAGTTAATAGTGAGAATTGGTCACTATACTAAAGTGTTACCCAAAATTCTGAACATCTCGCAGACTACGCAAAAGGCTTTGGGGGAAAATACGGTGTGGAAAAAGAAAAGGTTGACAAGGCTGCTCTGGGTTACGACTACAAAGGAGAAACAGAGAAACATCAGTCACAAAAAGGTAATTTCAATCTCTTTTGTTATATAGACTAGCATTCTGGTCCTCTATCCTTATATTTGCCTTCTTTTGGTGGAAGAATAGTTTATAAAGTATAATTCTGTTTTCTATACATCTTGCAGACTATGCAAAAGGCTTCGGGGGAAAATATGGAGTGGAAAAAGAAAAAGTTGACAAGGCTGCTTTGGGTTATGACTATAAAGGAGAAACAGAGAAACATCAGTCACAAAAAGGTTATACTCCCTGAAATCGCTAACTCATGGGAAGCTCTTTTACAACCCATCTTCATATTTATTCCAATGTATTTTTTTTTTATGATTATATAGCATAGGCTGCATTAGTTTCACATCATCTAGTATCTATCTCTGAATATATGGGGACTTTCCTGCCACAACGCTCCCTTTCAACCTTTTTTGAAGATTTGGCTAAAAAACTCTCTACGAAACTCTTGTTTTCTAAAATGAAATGACTTCAATGTGTACAATGTTTGTTCTTTATTTCAGACTATGCAAAGGGTTTTGGAGGACGTTATGGAGTCGAAGCAGATCGCATGGATAAGGTACATTTCGCAGGAATTGTATAACATTATTATGGAAGTTTCTGTTTTAGAGTAAAAATTGTCAGATAATGTTTAAGAAATAAAATCACACTGAGATAAAATAGCACATTGTGAGAAAGTTGCACTTCCAAGAAATATAGTAGTCACAGTTGTAAAATATAAAGTCACATTGTGAAATAAACATAAGGCGAAATTGCATGAAACAAAGTACATTGTGGCTGTGATATATACATAATGTACAATGAGTTTTTTTTTTTTTTTTTTCACAGAGTGCAGCTTCATTCAGTGATATGGAGTCACCATCATCATCTTATGAAAAGCCTCAGGCTTTCGAGGCCTGTGAGTGTTTGCTATATGGAAATGTTACATTTGAAGTGATTGCTTTTGAGTAGTAATGCAGTGGCATTCATACATTTTAAATGTGTTGATTAAGGGTCTATATACTTTTCAGGGACTCGGTAGATTCTTGTTTATCTCTTCCTGGTGTTTCTAGCAAGTGTAGGAGCTGGAAACCTCAAGGCTCGGTTTGAGAACATGGCGAAGGCCTCAGATGAGGAGAACAGAAAGAGAGCAGAGGA
Organism: Spinibarbus caldwelli; assembly: GCA_039654775.1. Taxonomy (NCBI): domain Eukaryota; kingdom Metazoa; phylum Chordata; class Actinopteri; order Cypriniformes; family Cyprinidae; genus Spinibarbus; species Spinibarbus caldwelli. The sequence continues at coordinate 17,026,221 of CM077229.1, read as the reverse complement.
GGAGAGAGCCAGAAGACTTGCTCGTGAGAAGAGAGAACGAGAAGAGGCACAACGCAAACAGGAGGTTCACATTTGTCTGAATACCCATACATGTATATAGACGTGCTTGCCGCACTTTTAATAGAAACGCACGACAACAATAGATAACCCACCCACACACACACACACACACCAGCCTTTTCTTTTTCACACACTAATGAACACTTAGTAATACTGGTCATCTTCTCTGTTAAGGAGCAGAGCAAGCGTGAAGAGGAGGAAGAGAACCAGAGACCTCCACCTGTGCCAGCATCTCAGAATCCTCCAGAGACTTTCAGAAGACTGCCTGAAATTCCCAGAGACGAACCAGAGGAAGAAGCTCAGGCAAGACCCTTGCTCGTTTGAAGACACCCAGAGCAGTGTTCAGCCATTTTTGCTGTGGCACCTGGGGAGCAATTGGGGGTTAGGGATACAAGTTGGGTTACAAATGCGACTCTCTAACCATTAGGCCATAACTGCACTTATTGTGAGCATACCTTAATATTCACAATGCAAAACTCCTCCCTAGACCTTATATGGAAACCATTATGACATCACAACCATGAGCACTTTAAAGGGATAATTAACCCAGAAATTAAAATTAAGTCATCTTTTACTCATCCTTGTGTTATGTTAATGCTGTATGCACCAAAAAAAAGATCAATTTAAGGAAATGTTCTGCACGCTCTTGTCCATGTGGTGAATATAGTGAATATTGAGCAGAATCAAGCTTTTAAAAAAGACACAAAAATATCACAGAATGGTCCCATGCAATACATGTCATATGTTCCAAGCGTTCTGAGGGGTTTAGTGAAAAAAACTAAATTTAATTTATTATTTAACGAAAATCTCAACCTTGGTTGTTGGCTGGCAGTCCACTCCGACTCACCGAGGAAAAATCACACAAGTTTTAAAAAATCGAGATTAATAAAAACACAACATGATGCTGGTTGCTATTCACTGCCATTATATGGACAAACACAAACAGGACATTTTTTTTTAAATTTCTCCTTTTGTAGTCTAAAAAAAAGAAAGAAGGGCATGTGGTGATAGAAAATGGTAGCTTAATTTTTGGGTGAATTATCCATTTAACATACTGATGCACAAATTTATACATAAATGTTTATTCAGTAACTTGGTGGGGCTGTTATTACTCATTTCACATGCAAACAGACCAGCCAATCATAACAGGGGTCATTTACATATAAAAGTCTTAAAGGTACAGTAGCAAAAAGAATGTATTAAATTCTAAAGGTGCGGTCACATTCACCATTGTGGGTGAAATTCATTTTAATATCCACACGATTTGGAATTCCGCCTAAGGGTTAAAGATTTCCCCTTTCTGATTTGGTAACAGTTTTGTTACACAAATTTGCCACACTAGCTGGGTTTCTATCCAAAGTTGCGAATTTAACTTGTACGCAAAATTAGAATGTCGCATAAAACATTTGCGAATAAGCACCATTTCCATCTGACGACTCAAAGAGAACAAAATTATCACTTCCTGATAAACTGGCACTAAATATCACTAAGAAATTGGGAGAAGCCACTGAATATAATAATCTTTTTATAATAAATAACTTGTGCCTCTGAGCGAGCAGACGAAACACAATGAATGCGTTCATTGCTTTCGTGGATGCCTGCTGTTTGGGAACGCAGTCGTGTAAGACAGTTCTAGGAGGCAATTATACAGAAATACTTTGACGACAGACTTTGCTTGAGCATTTCAGAATGACCATAACAACAGATGCTGTGCAGCGAGATCGGTCCACTGGTTAGTCAGGGTATGCCATCCCATAGCACAAAGTCACATGACTTTTTTGATGCGCATGGAGAAATTTATTCGGCTAATGCGTTTCCATCTCCCATTACTCGCATTAACCCTTTTTCGTACAAGACAAAAACCACCTTTTTGCGAATTAAGGGATTTTTTTGCGAAATTTGGCATTTCCATCACTCGTTTCTGATGCAACACTTCAAAATGCGCATTAAAGCAGGGTGATGGAAACATAGCTACTGACCAACAGAAAGCTGCTTGGTTTAAAAGTCACTTTGATGTGAGCTGTACTTTACACATTGCGACACTATTGACAATACACAATGGACCTTTTTGCCTATGAAATTTTGATGAAAATGTGAAAGAGTGACAGAAAGTTCTGAAAATAGTTATATTTAAATTGCACAAGTATTATTACAATTATCACTATTATTTTTGCTCATAACTTAATATTATGCAACACTGTGTTGTGCTGCTGACATGAATGATACCTCAAATAATGTGGCTTGATTTACACTGAAGGAGAGACTTGAGTCATGTCTAAGGACTGTAGAATTATAGAAATTTGACCAGTAAGCAACCACCTTTAGTTTAGTTGTTGATTCTTCTATACCCTTCTGTTTTAAGACAAGTAATGAACTATCGTAATCATTTTAAGCACATATACTGAGAGAATTGGTCATCAGCTGCTTGGTGTGTGTTTCAGGTAGAGGAGCAGCCTGAATATGAGGAGCCGCCATTACTGCCGCCCCGCTCAG
>CM077229.1:16833668-17018668 GCA_039654775.1 Spinibarbus caldwelli | reverse complement strand
TACATTTTACTTATATTGAATTTTATTTAATGTTCATTTTATTTATGACTTTTATTTTAATAATGTAATTATATTTTATTTTTTTATTTGTATTATTATTTTATTTTTTATTTGTGTGTGTGTGTATAGGTATGCATATAAATGGCCAAAATGATTAGAACACTAGTATTTTCAGCAGCTAAAAATTGTTTTAAGTTAGTTATTTCTATCTTTTGCTGTAGTGTGTCAGTAGCAAATATTTCCAAACATTCATTTTGTCATTAATTGTAATAATCCAGTGAGATTTTGTCAGCCAGTGCTCCACACAGAGATCTGATCTGATCATCCTCCAGTCTGTCTGGAATAACATGAAGAAACAGAACAAACTGAGACAGAATAAATCTAGAAGAACTGTGGCAACGTCTCCAAGACGCTTCAAGAAACCCACCTGCAAAGCTCCCTGAAAAACTATGCGCAAGTGCACCGAGTTCTTTACCTCCACGTTGTGCATTAAAATCCTTTAATGCACGGCTAGCCACTGATTATCCCTTACATATACTGTATATATATATATATATATATATATATATATATATATATGTGTGTGTGTGTGTGTATATGTATGTGTGTGCTTGTTGGATATTGTCCTTCAGTGATACTGGATGCCAGATATTGTCGCCTCCTTTTTCCGGGACATGTTTAACAGACCGGATGTACCCCTTGGTGCTAAAATCATTAGCACATTTACAGTGGACTCCATCCAGCTTTCTATAAGTAAATCCCATTGTTGTATTATCCCTCTACAGCCCCACAACTCTTTGTAAGTAGATTTAGGTAAAACCTCATAGAAAAAAAAAACAAACAAACAAACAGAGCATAACCTGCAACCAGTCTGCCATGGGACCAGCAAGCACTCGCATCAGGAGCGAAAACTGAAAGGCCCATCTGCTGGGCTGTTCAGTGACTTTGCCCTTGGCAGTCAGCTGAGGTCTCTTTGCAGCGGGGGGAGTTGTGTACGTTGTTGTGTTTTGATTCCCCCAATTAGGGTTCTTTCAGCAAGAGTGACGTGGCTGTGTGTGGAATAATTAAGTCCCAGGACATCATGTTCTGAAATGATCAGCATGCAAACAGCACACACAAACACACACAGTCTGTGGCTCTCTTGCACACTCGCTCACTACTTGTATGTGTTCTCTTATTTGATGTCTGAATGTAGCATTGGCGGTAACTATATCATTTGAGGCAAAAGTTTTTTTTTGTATCAAGATTTTATTTAGATAAACAGGCACACAATTAGCTTTGTTTCAAAACCTAGTGAGCCGCCTTGGTGTCTGCTGTCTACATAGACAGCTTTCTTTCAAAGCAGCATCTGGACCGAAATGAAACCACACAAATACTTTTCTCAATTCAAAATTAAACAACATTATTGACAGTGTCGACGTTATTGACATTATTGACGTATTGTTATTCTAAAAAGAATAGAAATAAATTAAACATGCATATTGTGTAAAATAGGTCAAATTTTGATTATTTCTCTATAGTGAAAAATAAATATACTGAAATTTATTTGAAATACATTTATTTCATGCTAAGTGTACTACAAATACATTTACATATTTATGTGCTTAATAAAAACACCCTGCAATTGTACTTTTAGTATACTTAAATTCTGCTAAATTGAAACAACTAATTTTGTACTTTAATTGTGCAGAAGTAGTGCTGAAGATAATCTGAAGTATATTTGATTGTGCTAAAGTGGAACTATTGCAAGTATACTTCAGGTACACTTTAAATATCTTGCATTTAAAGACAAAATATTAATATTATGAATATTATTAAAAGATCATACAGTCCTCATCAATAGTGACATTAAAACACATTTAAAAAATGTGCATTGTGCACAAGTAGTACTCCAAATAAAATTTAATTATCATTTTTTTATCAGTGAGTCTCGAGCGATATGTCAGTACATACGTTAATAGATTTGAACTATACTTACTATGAAATAAGTGCATTGTAAATATATAACTTTTTAGGGTTGTTTGTATGTAGATGTGCTATACAAACTTCTCTGACCATTGTGCTTGCTGCTTGCATCTTTTGCAATTTTTTGCGTTTTTTTTTTTTTTTTTTTGGCAAATTGTTCTGAGTTTTTGCATTGTACTGCATTATTCCATTATTTTTTCTGAATAAACATGCACTAGATGACTGTTTTCAGCTTTGAAAAAATAGTTTAACTTGATCTCTAGATTTTGATTTTTTTTTTTATTCCATGCCACTCCATTAGTTTTCCATTGTTTTTGTACGTTAAACAAAATGTTTTTGATCATTGTGTTTGCATCCTTTGCATCATCTCACATATACCATGGCATTCTAAAAACACAGTGCTTAGTGAAGATTTAACTAAAATTCAACTTTTAAAAAACGTTGTTTAGGCCTTGCATTTTTTTTCATTCCATTGCCTCATGTCTTGCATTTTTTAAATGCAAAAAAAGCATTCCGTGTGTTTTTTTGCATTCCACTGCACTATTTTTCAGTTGCATTTCAATGTAAATATGCAAGACAGATGTTTTTTGAATGAGACACTAATCTTAAAAGAAGTTCAAAAATGCGCATCTAGACTTTTTTCCACTGCGCTTTGTTTTACATTTTAAACACAAAAACACATTCTGTGTGAATGGCCCCTAAAGCAACTACTTTTGTAGGGAACAGACAGCGAGGCGGCCCAGATTTGGGAACAGAGCTACAGTCTCCAAAACTAAAACAAAAGAGTAATGTCATGCTCTTCACTTCTTGTTCATTCATTGCATCTCTTGCTGCTCTAAACCTGCAGATCCCCCTCCAGAGGATTCAAAGAGAGGGCCACCATCATCCCCAGGCCTCTGGTTTCTAGTAGAGACACCTGACGGTATTTGCAACGTTAACACTCACAAGGGACGTTACACTTGGTTTTGGTCTACATGGAGCTAAATTGCAGCGACAAGCAACAACAGAACAGTATCCTGAACCTAAACAAGAAGCCTCTTTTTTTAGATTTCAGGGTTAAGACAGTTTGCAAGTTTCCAGGTGTACCATCTATCACACTTTAAATACTCATTTGTGCCGGGTGGGTTTTCTTATTTACAGTATATAGCGTAATATGGCAGCCAAATATAAGGAGAGTTTCGCCCTTCATAACCTGCTCTTTGTAAAAAATAAATAAATAAATAAATAAAATAAAAAATCGAGATTAGTTCTAGGGCATATTTATTATGATATCATAACACACGACTGTCGTGAGTGTTGTTAAAGGCCAGTCTATCACTGTATTATTAGAAATCGCACACCTACGACTGCAGGCTACATTCCGCAATCTCTTTTACTTTTTCATAACGGGTAGTTGATTACTCTGTAATGGTGGGTTATATTGCTCTATGTGTGTGTGTGTGTGTGTGTGTGTGTGTGTTTGGTTGAAGGCAGCATTGGTGGCTCGTGTACTTTGATTGTGGTTGTTTCTGGTTTTAAAATCAATTTGTCAAGTGAGGTTTCTTGGCATGCCTGTAGCATTATTTCCCCACATATTGATTCACAATGAGAAGAATGTTTATTGAATTGCTGTAAAATAGTTATCTCTTTCTGCCCTCTCTTTGCAATTAAAAAAAATATATGGACAATGTACAATGTACGTGAGCACCTGAAGCTAATATTAACAGCTGTAGAATATCTCATACATGCTGGTGAGATTCAAATTTTGAAGTTCAACTTGCAAAAATATATATTTTATGTGAGGAAGCGGCATATGAAACCAGTTGGCATCTGCAAACAAATGATGAAAATGCTTTCCTTACAATTGACTTGAGCCACCTGAATGAAAATGTATTTTTTTAGAGTCACTGATAAGATAATCCATCTAAACAAGTTGTTTTCAACCTTTTTGACTTGAAGGTCCCCTGTTGTTTTTAATTGAATAGAAACAGGGAGTATTGATATATTAAATGAATAAACCATGATTATTTTGTGATTCCAGAAGTTTCAAAAAACTATATGTTCTTCAGTTTGATCTTGATTTTCTTTTTTAGGTGTTTTTATTTAGATTTTGTTTACTTGAATATATTAATAACAGTGGATTAATTGAAATACTTAATATAATAAGTCATCCTTGAAAGTTTGCTGAGGCCCTTTGTTTGAAAATCTCAAGTTTAAACCATTTTTAACTGAAATTCACACTTAATAATTGTGCAATTTTGTGGGTTTCTCCTGTAGTGACACCCACAATAATAATAATGCACATTTTATTGTTTTAATCAAATAATCATGTAGTTTTTACTCTCAAAACATAGAAACAAAAAAATTAAAAATTGCTTCTACATATAAAAGTAAAAAGTATCAATTGGTGTAGTTTGACACTGTAGAGTAATGTGCAATGTAGAGTAAGTACCTATGCTTGATGGAGATCTCCACATATACAATAAAGAAAACATTACAATTTTTATTAACGAGGATTAAGTCTGTCCAACATTATGTGCACTAATCTCACATTAATCTGTAATAAACTGATGTAAACTATACGGCAAACAAGATGCATATGTACCCAAGACAGAAATGCTCTCCAATTCAGCCAACTAATAGCGTTTAAGCGGCCCATCTGTGCTGTTGCTCATGTGCTGCTCTTGTAAACCCACACATGGCTTCCAATGATCTCTTTTTAGCGGCCAAATTAACCTTGGAAGGTGGATTTCAATATGTACATTCACTTAAAGGAATCTTATCCAAACTACCAGGTAATTCGTATTATGTTTAAATGAGAAGCAATGCAAGCATGCTCATATTATAGCGAAGACTAATACTGTTGGGATTAATTATTCATGACCATCATTAAGCCACTGACCGCATGTGCACCAATCGTCAGTTTGAATATATGTTGCCATGGTGAAGTGATTAAAATGTATGGAATATATGGAGGTGGATGAATAATGAATGAAATGTGTGTAGTCGTTTAATTTTAATGAGTCACAGTTTGACTCTGTTCACTGGTTCATAGCAGAACTGACATAAGGCTTATAAACATTGTGATTAGCATTTCTCCAAGGAAATAGAAGTGCTTGCAAGGCAGCAAAAGAATAGTATTATATAGGAAAGATTTGATTCAGACTTGTTCAGACTACTTTGCCAATTGTATGACATGTATTGGTTATACGCAATTATGATATATGCAAGGAAAACAAGTCCAATCACAATTATGCTATTAGACATATAGAAGAAGACTAAATGCAATTCAGGTTGCAAATACTGATTACACTCTTGGTTATGCTGAACATTCAAATCTATGTAAGAAAGTAGAAGATTTTCATACTTTAGTCCTATACATTACATTAAAAATAGTACGTTAGGCTATAATTAGCTACAGAATGGTTTGAATGCAGTTTGTATGTAATACATTAAAAGCCTGAGGTTTAATAATCTTAAATAGAATTTTTAAGGAATGTCGGTGTCTTTCAGAAATCTATGAAATGTCTTTCAGAAATATGATGAACAGTCATTGCCTATTCCAGTGGTTTTCAACCATTTTGAGTCCATCATCCACAAAAATATTGCGACACTTTTGTTTGTGATTTACAAAATAAGGATTAAAGAAAAAGTATAATATTTTTACAATTTCTGTGATAAAACATTTTAGAGCTTGGCATTGATAGAAAATGTCTTATAAAAAATTTATGTAAAAAAAAAAAAAAAAAAGCTCACTAATATGAAATATTTCATTAGTTTGCATGACTTTTCAGTTATAGAAATCACTTTTCTTATCCAGGTTTTTTTCATATTCATGTACCCTGGCGCTTCAAAGAAAAAACTGTGTATGGGGTAAATTGAAATAAGAAATACCTTGATATTAATTTGTTTTGGCTTATTTTAATGCTTGTTTTGTCTCATTTTTAATCTTTTTAAGTAATCTTGAGGGTTTGCTGAGGCCCCCTATTTGAGAACCACTGACTTATTCACTAGTAAACAACTTTCTGGCTATTGTAACACATTTAACAAGTGAAGAGATTAAAAAGAAAAATGCACAACAGCAAAAAGACTAAAAGTAAAACTTTTTTTTTTTTAACACATATACTTGTACTGTATATTGTAGTACCCTAGCAAAAAAATAAATATACTAAAATGTATAGGTATATAATACAATAAGTATAGGCCTACTACATTTTTACATATTTATGTACTTAATAAAAATATCCTGCAATTGTACTTTTAGTATACTAAACTGGTATACTACTTAAAGTGCATTAAGTACAAAATATACTAATTTTGTACTTAATGCACTTTAATTGTGCAGAAGTCCAACTAAAGATATACTGAAGTATATTTGATTTTGCTAAAGTGGAACTATTGCAAGTATACTTCAGGTACACTTTAAATATCTTACATTTAAAGGCCGATATTATTGAAAGATTATACAATCCTCATCAATAGTGACATTAAAACATATTCTAGGCTTAATATTAAGAAAGTAGTAGTACTCCAAATAAAGTTTAATCAGTAAGTCTAGTTAATAAATTTGAACTATACTAAATAAATGTATTTTAAAAATATTACTTTTTTACTAGGGTAGTTAAATTTAGACGACCATCATGTTCTGATTTACTTGTAGGGCTTGTAAATCAGCTCCTACTGGGCAATGTGAGAATGCTGTGATATGAATTCCACACATTCAGCTTACATTTGCACTTTGTGATGTTTCATGGTTCTGTCACCATCTTGTTTCATAATCACTCAATCAGCACGTGTTGTCATCTGCTGCTGCATGCTCTTACCTTGAGGTGACACTTGTTCTGTACATTCAGAATAGGCTGCTTATATAAGCCCTGCATTTCTGCTCTGCTCCTGCCCAGCAGGGGGAGCATCACCTGGAGGGTCTGAATTTGCAGATGTACAGTTGGGTAGCTGCCACATGAGTGTGCAGGAATATGCCAGGCTGAGTGCCCTGCCCTGGGCTTCAGTACCTACTACTGCCCATCTGGGGACACTGGCAGGCCACCATGAATTCAGCTCGCACCACTGCACAGACGCCGAGGGTCAGATGTTCATTACATTGCATTCCATATCTCTTTTAAAATTATGCACTAAAAATAATGCACTTTGTATTTTTTTTTTTTCATTCCTTAGCACAGCTCACTGTCCTTCAGTTTGAAAACTCTTATCTTAATAGGCAACACAAAAAAATGACATATTGCTCAAAGCCTATAGTTGGGTTGTCATCAATAACATACTGCCAGTATTGATCACCTCCGCTGTATATATTGAAGTTATCACATCACCTCGATGTCTCTGTAAAACATCTTGTCATTGTAATTTACTGTACATGAGTGATTGTGTGGAAGCTTCACTCTGATATTGTTTATCGTACTGCAGTGTGCGAGAAACTCCCTCACACAGATGGCTATTTCCAAAAAGCAGGAATATGCATGTTTTCTTCTAGAATGAGATTGCTGACTCTGCTTTTGGAGAGATTATTCCTGAACACTATTTGCATTCTGTTAATGGATGTGTCTTCAACTACAGGCACTTTTATACCAGTGGATTATTATAAAATACACTCCTAAAACACACTTTTCACACAATTTTATTAAACAATGGCATTGAGTGGACATACATGCATCACAAGAGAATTGTATTGCGCTTAACAGCATTTAGCTTGTGGAAATTATATATTGAACTTTTTTTTGTAATATTTGTCTTTCTAAATCAAACTTCATAGCTAGCATGTTATGTATCCTTTGTATTTTAAGTATTTATGTTTATTTTCTCACAGTGCGTAATTTGACATTTTGATTGGAAATGACACAAGAAAAATATTCTGTTCACAAGTCGTATTTACCTTGATTTTTCTTTGTTTTCATGTTCTTCACTAACACTGTTGTGTTCTTTGGTAAATAAGTTCACCAACTTTTACAGTGCCCTTGTTACATGTACTTACTGTAGTAATAACAGTAAATTATGTATAATTACGTGCAACTAACCTCAAACCAAACCCAATCCTAACCCTAACCCTTAATCCTAAACCTAACCCTAAATATTAATTAATGTTACTCAGTACTTAAATGTACAATTACACTTTTTAATTAGATTAAACAAGGACATTGTAGAATAAATTGTAACTAAAATGTTCAGTGTTGTGGAAATGACACCGCAACTATGGGACAGTAAATTCTGACCATTCTGTTTATGGGTCATTTAAAAAAAAAAAAAAAAAAAATTCATAAAAAAACAATAAGAATTTAAAATGTTTTATGATTATTTCACTTTTTGTTTAGATTATCATGTACATGATGAACACTTAAAACTATGAGAATCTAAACCAATATTTCTGTGATGGATTCTCTGATTTCCATACTTTTCAAATAAAACCCTAAAATATCAAAAATAAATGAAGGCAAGAAAAGTTTTCAAAACAGTTGGTGTTTTGTGATTTCAGAATCAGAATCAGAATAAGCTTTATTGCCAGGTATGTTTACACATACGAGGAATTTGTTTTCGTGACAGAAGCTTCCACAGTGCAACAGAATGATAGTGACAGAACAAAAACATAGATAATAAAAAGAAGAATTAAAAATAGAACAAGTAAAGAGGGAATAACAATATACAAATTGACAACTGTTTGTACAGGTATATTACAATAGAAAGCTTTGTATGTACAAGTATATTATGTGCAAATCGAAATGTACACTAAGTATGTGTGTTAGATAAATAAGTGTATAAATAGTGTGTGTTCCACAATTATTGTCAAGTGTTCATGAGATGGATTGCCTGAGGGAAGAAACTGTTCCTGTGCCTGGCCGTTCTGGTGCTCAGAGCTCTGTAGCATCGACCAGACGGCAACAGTTCAAAGAGGGAGTGTGCTGGATGTGAGGAGTCCAGAGTGATTTTGCCAGGCCTTTTGCTCACTCTGGATAAGTACAGTTCTTGGAGAGTGGGGAGGGTTGTACCAGTGATTCGCTCAGCAGTCCGGACTACCCTCTGTAGTCTTCTGAGGTCAGATTTGGTAGCTGAGCTGAACCAGACAGTTATTGAAGTGCAGAGGACGGATTCAATGATGGCGGAGTAGAACTGTTTCAGCAGCTCCTGTGGCAGGTTGAACTTCCTCAGCTGGTGAAGAAAGTACAGCCTCTGCTGGGCCTTTTTAACAATGGAGTCTATGTGAATGTCCCACTTCAGGTCCTGGGAGATGGTGGTGCCCAGGAACCTGAATGACTCCACTGCAGTCACAGTGCTGTCCATGATGGTGAGTGAGGGGAGTGCAGGGGGGTTCCTTCTGAAGTCCACGATCATCTCCACTGTTTTGAGCGTGTTGAGCTCCAGGTTGTTAAGACTGCACCAGACAGCCAGCTGCTCAACCTCTTGTCTGTAGGCAGACTCATCACCATCCTGAATGAGGCAGATCAGTGTGGTGTCGTCTGCAAACTTCAGGATCTTGACAGAGGAGTCTTTAGATGTGCAGTCTTTGGTGTAGAGGGAGAATAGCAGTGGGGAGAGAACGCAGCCCTGAGGAGCTCCAGTGCTGATGGTGCGGGTGCTGGATGAGAATTTTCCCAGCCTGAGTTAGTTTGGGCAGGAGGAGATTTGTAATGATAGTGTTAAAAGCCGAGCTGAAGTCCAGAAACAGGTTCCTAAAGTCCCTGGTCTGTCTAGATGTTGTAGAACATAATGCAATCCCATGCCGACTGCATTGTCCACAGACCTGTTTGCTCTGTAGGCAAACTGAAGAGGATCCAGCAAGGGTCCAGTAATGTCCTTCAGGTGGGCCAGCACCAGTTTTTCAAATGACTTCATGACCACAGACGTTAGAGCCACAGGTCTGTAGTCATTTATTCCTGTAATTTTGGATTTCTTTGGGATGGGGATGATGGTGGAGCGTTTGAAGCATGAGGGGACTTCACACAGCTCCAGTGATCTGTTGAAGATCTGTGTGAAGATGGGGGCCAGCTGGTCAGCACAGGATTTCAGACAGACTGGTGTAACACAATCTGGGCCTGGTGCTTTTTTCCTTTTCTGCTTCCGGAAGACCTGGCACACATCATCTTCGCTGATCTGAAGTGGAGGTGTGGGGGAGAGGGGGGTTGCTGGAGGTGTTAATGGTTGTGTGGAGAGGTGATCAGGGTGGGTGTGGGGTGTTTTTTCAAACCTGCAGTAGAACTCATTCAGATCATCTGCCAGTTGTTGATTCTCCACAGTGTTGGGGGATGGTGTCTTGTAGTTGCTGATGCTGAGTCACTGGAAGTGAACTGAATCCTTAGTTTTTCAGAATAATTCCTCTTTGCCACTCTGATCTCCTTTTCCAGTGTGTATTTGGCCTGTTTATACAAGACTTTGTCCCCCTTCCTGTAAGCGTCTTCTTTGGCCTGACGGAGCTGTCTGAGTTTCGCAGTGAACCACGGTTTGTTGTTGTTGTAAGTTAGATGAGTCCTGGCTTATTCAGTTTCTGCCTGTAGGTCGGTTTAAGATGAACCAAGCAGTGATCAGAGAGTCCTAAAGCTGCCCATGGGACAGAGTGATATGCATCTTTTATTGCTGTGTAACAGTGATCCAATATATTACTGTCTCTGGTGGGACGTGTAACATGCTGTCTGTATTTTGGCAGTTCACGGGAGAGATTTGCTTTATTAAAGTCCCCGAGAATGATTAAAACAGAGTCCGGGTGTTGTTGTTCTGTCTCTGTGATCTGATCAGCGAATTTCTGTAAAGCTGAGCTCACGTGCGCTTGCGGTGGAATGTAAACACTCACGAGAATGAACGAGCAAAACTCCTGCCGCGAGTAGAAAGGCTTACAGTTAATGAAAAGCGCTTCTAGATCGGAACAGCACATCTTCTTTAACACTGTTACATCTGTACACCACCTTTCATTGATGTAAAAGCATGTCCCACCGCCACGCGATTTCCCCGTTGATTCTGCGTCACGATCCGTTCTAAACAGCTGAAAGCCCAGCAGACTTAACACGCTGTCTGGAATGGCGTCATTCAGCCAGGTTTCCGTGAAACACAGAGCAGCAGAGTTTGAAAAATCCTTATTTGTCCGGGAGAGCAGAAGGAGTTTGTCCATTTTGTTGGGTAGAGAGCGGAGATTCGCCAGATGGATACTGGGTAGCGGCATTCGAAATCCGCGCTGTCTGAGCTTCACGAGCGCGCCGGCTCGCTTCCCCCGTCTGCGCGCCTGAAGTGCTTGATCAGCGCCGCTGCTCCGCCAACTACAATGTCCAGCAAAACATCAGAATAGTCGAAAACCGGTGAAATATCGGGTGGTGTGTACTGCCGAATGTCCAGCAATTTGTCTCTGGTGAAACTGATTAAAGACAGGACAAACTAACAAAAACATAAAAACAAATTCGGAGCACGCCACGGAGGCTGCCATCAACGGTGCCATCTTGTTGTTAGATTTCTACAAATAAATTTGGAGGGAACTGTTCCAATTTAAAAACAAGGCCCATTGTAAGCATCCATGGCATTCATTTCAGCTTATCCCTTTGATTTGTTAAATAAAATGTGTACAGTAATGCACTTACAGTAGAAGTCTGTAGTGTGAGAGATTACAAAGAGAATCAAGATATTTTATTTATATGTAGTACTCTGTATATTTACTGTGAAGGCTGATAACTCACTCATGCTCTCCTTCATCCTGACTTGATACAGACCTTCGTCTGAATTCACACAGAAATTATGTGACAGATCGGTGATGAATGGGATAAGGGGGACTTTCCCCATTGCTGTTTGCCTGGATCTGGCTGTGCTCCAGAGCTGAAGGAGCTCTGAGCTCAGAGGGTCCCTGTACGGCTCAGGTGGATTACTGTAAATCGATCGCACAATTGATGGGGCTCCAAGCTTTCGCCTTGGCCTGACAAAGACAAATGCACTTAGCGAATAACGATTAAAAAAACTCTAACAATACCTTTGCGACAGATCAAATACTTTCACAGTAATCTGTCTGAGGACAATTTTATGGAGTCATGAGATTTTTTTTTTTCATAGTAAATCAGAGTGCACCATATATACAGCCAGTTTAGTGATCTCTTCTCATAGACTGAGGGTTTGCTCTGTAGCAGTGCTCTAGCGTTCACGGACACTATCCTTTACGTTGAGTCGGTTAGCTTTGTTCAGCATTTGTTGCCTAGCAGTGTGTTTCCCCTGCCCGGTTTAATGTTCTGCTGCCTCAACATTGGAGAGTCACGACTACGTGTGTTTTGTGTCTCCTTCCTCAACTATCTTTCGCCTGAGAGCCATGTCAAAGAGGGTGGAGCATTACTCTGAGTGACGTCAGTGCATGTTAGAGCAATGGACGATATATGTACAGATGTGCTATATACAATTATACATAGGAATGTGAATAATTGGACAGCATATTGCATGTTTTTATTGCACAGTGCGACATTGAACTGTTCATGAGGTAGATGGCCTGAGGAAAGTAACTTGTCTGGCTGTTCTGGTGCTCAGTGCTCTGTAGCGCCAACCAGAAGGCAACAGTTCAAAGAGGAAGTGGCCTGGATGTGAGGAGTCCAGAATGATTTTTCCAGCCCTTTTCTTCACTCTGGATGAGTATAGTTTTGGAGTGTAGGAAGGGGTGTACCAGTGATTCTCTCAGCAGTTCAGACTCTCCGCTGTAGTCTTCTGAGGTCTGAATTGACCTTTTGCGAAGACCCGCCCCCCCTTCGTTACTGTTGCTACATGCCGCTCTCACACCACACATCATGTTCTCCTGCAGTGAAAAATACATCGCAGACAAGCCAGAGCAGGTTAGTTCTGGTATGAAACAAAGTCTCCACTTTCAAATTTTGTAAATTTTTAAGAAATTCAAACAAAAATACTGTTTTGTGGCTCTTTAATGTGTTGTGACAGATCGCTGTAGTGCCTCAGTTCAAGCGGCACGTGAACTGATCAACTCTTTCGTCTTTAATAGTTACAGCATGAAATAAACATGAATGAACATCAGAAGGTGTCTTGTTTCAACCGCGGGAAGACACACCATTTTTCAAGGTCAGGTCCACTGACGTTAATCTACTCTCCTGTCTGGTGTGTTTGTTATATAAAAATGGCAGATTCAGCATTATGATTGGTCAGATCTCCTGTCAATCAAACTCCCTGCGAATGGTCAAGTGCTAGCTGAGTCAAACCAGACAGTTACAGAAGTTCAAAGGACAGGTTCTATGACTGCAGAGTAGAACTGCAAAAGCAGCACCTCTGGCAGGTTGAACTTCTTCAGTTGAACTTCTGCTGTTTTTTTCACAGTTGAGTGTATGTGAAACTCCCACTTCAGGTCCCGAGAGATGGTAGTGCCCAGGAACCTAAATGACCTGAGTGCTTGGGGTTTTCTCTTGAAGTTCACTATCATCTCCAGTCTTTTGAGTGTGTTCAGCTCCAGACTGCAACAGACAGCCAGGTGCTCAAACTCCATTGTATTATTTGTATATGAAGACTCGTCACTGTCCTGGATGAGGCCAATGACTGTAGTGTCATCTACAAACTTCAGGAGTTTGACAGAGGGGTCTTTTGCAGTGCAGTTGTTGGTGTACAGGGAAAAGAGCAGTGGGGAGAGCACACATCCCTGGGAGGCACCAGTTCTGGTTGTGCAGGTGGTGGACGTGAATTTCCCGGTCTCACTAGCTGTTGCCTGAAATCTGTCTAACAGATAGAGCTAGGGACAGAGAGCTGGGTTACTTTGGTCTGGAGGAGTGCTAGGATGATGGTGTTGAAAGCTGAACTAAACAGGATCATCACATGAATCCCTAGTTTGTCCAGATGTTTCAGGATGAAGTGCAGTCCCATGTCGACTGCATCATTACTCAATAAGCAAACTGCAGGGGGTCCAGGAAGGGTCCAGTGATGACTTTCAGGTAGGCCAACACCAGTTTTCAAATGACTTCGTGACCACAGATGTTAGTGCAACAGGTCCTGTGATTCTGGGGTTTTTTGGGATGCGGATGATGGTGGAGTGTTTGAAGCAGGAAGGGTCTTCACACAGCTCCAGTGATTTGTTAAATAAATGTGAGAAGATGGAGGCCAACTGGTCAGCACAGGGTTTTAGACAGGCTGGTGAGGCGCCGTTTGGGCCTGGTGCTTTCCTTGTCTTCTGTTTCCTGAAGACCTAACACGCATCTGTCTATCTATCTATCTATCTATCTATCTATCTGTCTGTCTATCTATCTATCTATCTATCTATCTATCTATCTATCTATCTATCTATCTATCTATCTATCTATCTATCTGTCTGTCTAGGGGTGGGCGATATACTGGTAGAGACGATTATTCGGTAGTAATTGGTCAACCGTGATTTTGGGCTATTGTTTCTATCACTGTTATTTGATCAAGTGACGTTGCTGTGCTATGTGTTCACAAAAACCTATCTTTTGCAGGCATATTTAAACATTGCGGTTTAAAAACAAGTGATTGTAAGCCGTTGAAATGCAATCAGCAGTGAAAGAGAACTCATTTCACTATATGTGCGCGCTGTCTGAGAGACTGTTTCTGAGTGCTGTCAGAGAGGAACTTAGTATCGAGTTATTTTTGCTATTTTATTGCTCTTAAACGGTTTAACACACTTGTATTTGTGCTGCAGAAGTATTGTTCATTCTTAGTTCATGTTAACTCATGTTAACTCATGTTAACTAATGTAATGAACTAATGTTAACTAATGAACCTTATTGTAAAGTGTTGCCATATTAACATCTAAACTGATACTTTAACCTGTTAACTTGTGTACCCGTGTTTTAAGTTCTTTAACCTATCGTTGCACCGGCGCCACTGAAGTCATGCAGTAAGAGTGCTGCTAATTCAGTTTTAATGTACATCTAGAACGGCCGCAGATGAGGCATTAAGTGCATGGCACTGCGACCAACTTAACATTTTACAGAGTTTACTGTAGCAATGTGGTCGCTCAGTTTTTCAAGATCAGTTTTAATCGTGTAACTGTTAATAGATTTGAACAAAGAAATAAATTGTTACTACGCACAGGCCATATTGATTGCAAATACAAAAATAAGATGAGTAAAGAAAAAACGCGGTACTTATTAAAATAATCACCCTTTATTTAAATATATGAACACAGAAAACCTCTGTTAACAGATTCATGTAACATTTCCCATTCTATGACTAGTAAAATAATGGCAACTTACTCTGATGAACACGGGTCTTCTCGGAGTAGCTGCGAGCGCTGCGTCTTCTTGTTTGACAGGTATCAGTGTTAAGGCGCAATATTACCACCTGGAGGTCAACCAGGTACTGGCGCTGGAGTATTTACATGTGGTGTTATCATAAGAGTCCTGTTCATTTTAAATATTGCGGTTATCGCCAATATCGGTATATCGTCACACACTAAATTAACACGATATCGATAATTGTTGCTTTGAATATCACGGTTATCGTCAATACCAGTATATCATCACACACTAAATTATCACGATATTGATAATTGTTGCTTTGAATATCACGGTTATAGCCAATATCGGTATATCGTCACACACTAAATTAACACAATATCGATAATTATTGCTTTGAATATCACGGTTATCGTCAATACCGGTATATCGCAACACCCCTAATTTGATTACATTATACAGTGTATGTAGCATTTCTTATTTATTTGTTCTGCTGTAGCTTTTTGTCCTATTGCTTGTAATTAGTTTCTTATTCTTATTTAATCGTTGACTGTTTACTTGGGTTATTTTTTTTTAATTTTTTAAATTTTTTATTTTTAGACTAGTATTAGTTTTTTGTGATATTGACACTGGTGATAAGAATTATGAAATTTATATGATATCAAAAAATTTAATATCATAAAGACCTTATTTAAAGCAAAAATAACTATATTGTGATATATATATCATTACAGTGATATCTATCTGTTGTTCTATCTAGATTGTTCTTTTGTTCTATTGTTCTATCAAAATATAATTAAAAATTAATTATTATTAATTGCAAAATGAATTAATTGATATAGCAGGTGCAACAGATGATGTTGTTTTGATTCTGATTAGGTGGGGAGGTCTGCAGGTGTTGAGCTGATGGGTGGATGCCGGTGACTGTTTTCGCCTGTCATCAGCTAGCAGTAAACAACACGTGGTGCAGTGCAGAAAGAGTAGAGGCTGTATACCCTCTGCAGAAAGCTATTCTCAGCCTCATTCTCCCATAGATCCACAGTTCCATTGCAATTTCACAATGCACTCCCTCAATGGAAACTGACAGCATATACCTCCAATCCATCAGACTGGTCCTACCATTTTCTCTTCTCTATTATTTTGTCTGTTTCAAATATAGGCTATGTCGGGAACTAACCACACCAACTAACATGACACAAGCAAAGCCACATTCATCTCTGGTCGCCACCCAGAACTCACACCTTCAACTGTAATTTGAAAAGGCAGATTAGATTGCATCTCTTCTGCTGGTGTCCTGCTGTAGCAGACAGTTATTGCTTTATAACAACAGAACGCCTATTGCACATCTAATGCTCAGTGTTGTACTGCCTAAAATTTGATGATTCAATAGTGTTGCTTGCTAAAGTATTATTTTTTGTGCATGAATGATACCTCAAATTGTGTGGCATTTTTTGAGGAGAAGTGCTATTATTTTCTAAGTAATCAGAAAGTTTTAGAAATTATAAAAAGATGCCTTTGCAACAAACTGAAATGAATTAAAGTTAATCTACTAAAAGTAAAACTGAATAAAAAGCACATAACAAATATGAAAAAACTCAAAATTATAACTGAAAATATCCAAAACTAAAATAACATTAGTTGCGGTGTTAATTTCTTGAATTACTGTAGATTAAGTATAGAGAGGGTTTTGTTTTAAGTATAGAGAGGGTTTTGTTTTAATCAGTTTTTCCACTATGCTTTAAGCCTAGATTTAGTGCATATTTGTCCCTTATGATTGATAGTGTGTGGTTTTCTCTATAATAAGTTTTTCCTTCTCAGGTGTAACACTTACAGAATCTGAACTTTGTGTGTGTGCAGAGGCGGATGCGAGGGAAATTATCTGCTCGAGAGAGAGTGAAGACAGTCTGCATGAAGCAGTCTCCATGGTGGCTGTGTGTGTGTGTGTGTGGGAGTTTAGACACAGCACTGTAAATGAATGAGTGTCTACAGCATCTTGCCTTTTTAAAATAAATCTTCAATGTCAGACTCGATCTGATCACAGAAAACACATTCGGAGGTGGTCAGGGACAGATTCTGACAGAAATGCAAATGCTGATGTGTTTTCATGATCCGTATACTACTTCACAGCCTATATAATATGTAAGTGGTGTTTTCGATTGGTCTTATTTAAGAGGTTCAGAGCAGTGTGCCATAGCAGAAAGTGTTTCAGCTGATATATGGTGTAATTTTAAACAAGCTTCATGTTTCACTTGCCTACAGGTTGTCAGAAGCTTTAACAGGAAGTAACTTGTTGAGATTTTAACAGTACTGAAATGGCAAGTGGTGACAGAATCTTTATAATATACATAGGCTTTTGGGGCCTCCTGACACTTTGTGAAATTGATATTGATTTTGTTATTGGGTTTTCTGTAGTGACCAATGAAGAACTGAAAAGGCAACTGAGCAGGCTATATTCAGACTGACGTATTGCTGAATTTCTTTTCTTTTTATGTTTATTTCTCCAAATATCACCTTACAACGTCTTTTTTGCCATGCTTTTGAACTATAGACATTTCTTGACTTGAACTTTTCAAAATGTACACGACTGGTATAAAGTTTGGGATTGGTATGATTTTTTTTTAATGTTTTGGAAAGACGTTTTATGCTTTATTTTATGAAATACAGTAAAAACAGTAATAATATGAAATATTATTACTGTTTTCTATTTTAATATATTTTAAAATGTATATTGTTCTTGTGCAGTCATTACTTCAGTCTTCAGTGTCACATGCTCCTTCAGAAATCAGGTGTGAAATCAGTTGTGCGGAGTAATATTTTAGTGAAATTATGATGCATTTTTTCAGGATAGATTATTCTCAGGATAGAATATATATATATATATATATATATATATATATATATATATATATATATATATATATATATATATATAAAGACCAAAAGACTGACCAAACGTTTGAACTGTATTGTATAAATGACAATAATAATGGGTAATATGAAAATAATAGTGTTTTTTTTTTTGTTTTTTTTTTTGTTTTTATTCGTAAACACATTGATTCAGAAAAATTATTTTAGTTTCTTAAAACCACTAACCAAAAGAATGAGCAATAGTAAAAGCAAACACCACTAAATATAATTGCAGAATGCCCTTTTAATATCACATTCAGACAATATTTTAACCTTCCTAAGATACTTTGAAAGAAGCAATTATACTAATGTTTTTATATGCAGGTAAATTTCTTGATAACCTCCAAACATAGAAATTTCATCTGAAGCTCTCATAAACTAATCTCTTTCAATTTCTGTCATGAAATGGATTATATTTCATGGCAGATAAATACCTCATACAGCAAGCTGCAAAGCAGAATAATTCGAATTAAGCAGCAAAAACTGAGGAAAAGTGGCAATCAGTTATGTATTTGTATAGCTGTAATCCTGTTAATATACTAAAATAAATTTCATGTCAGGTTTTCTGTGATGAGGTTTGGTGTGTGGTGGTCCTGTGTGAGCATGGCATCAGTGTGGCGTACTTGACGCTGTCCCTGTGACAGAGATCTCAGTGTGACTGCTGTGACAGACGGCAACAAAGGCTCCGCGTTCCCCATCGATCTCGCAGCGTGTGAGTGACAGCTCGTGTCAGCGAGCTCAAACTTATCAAGAGGGTTTACATGCAAATAAAGCTGAAATGGATGAAGGTGCATTTGCCCGATGTTTGCCTTCTGTGAGAGTAGATGCCAATCTGCTTTATACTTTTAAACGAGACCAACAAATGTTTACAGTAGATGGTGTAGATGGATTATTTTTGAATGTCAGTTTCTGTATTAAAGTATTGACTACAAAAAAGCTTTTGAACATCCTGCCTAGACAAAAAAAAAAAAAGGCGTTTTGTCACAATAAGATGATTTTTATTGACTAAAATTTGAGAAGAACTTTTTTGAAATAAGATTACATCTTTCACAATAAAGACATTTTATACAACTTTAAGTTCACCCAAAAATGAAAATTCTGTCATTAATTACTCACCCTGTTGTTGTTCCAAATCTGAATTCATTCATCTTTGGAACACAAATTGGGATATCTTTTGATGAAATCCGAGAACTTTCTGACCCTCAGCAACGCAACTGACACGTTCAAGGCCCAGAAAGATAGTAAGGACATCATTAAAATATCCATGAGACATCAGTGGTTCAACCGTAATTTTATGAAGCTATGAAAATACTTTTTGTGTGCAAAGAAAACTAAAAATAATAACTTTTTCTTCAACGCGTGTTCACGACAGTACCACAATGCATGAATTTAAAAATAATGCATTTTTACATTGTGAAAACCACAACAAACAAACAAACAAACAATCATAATATGCCATAATATAATATAACATGCCAAAATATAACAATGACAACAACATAAAATAATAATAATAATAATAATAATAGCAATAATAACAGTTATTGTTGTTGTTTTAGTATAAAATTGCAGCAGTAAATCTCAATAATAATAATAATAATAACAATTATAACAATAATAATAATAATAATAATAATAATAAATATTTATATTATATTATATTCAAAATATTCTATTGTTTTTTTTTTGTCTGTGTGTGTGTGCGTTCACTATTTTGCCCAACAGCTGTAGCAAAAACGTATTGCTTTTTAATAATAACAAATATAATATTTATAATATCTATAATATGCTAAAATCTAACAACAATAACATCAGCATAAATAATAATAACAACAACAACAACAACAATTTTGTTGTTTTAGTATAAAACTGCAACAATAAATCTCATAATAATAATAATAAATATTATTATTATTGTTGTTGTTGTTGTTGTTATTTTGTTGTTGTTTATATTATATTATATCCAAATGTATTGTATTGGTTTTGTGTGTGTGTGTGTGTGTGTGTTCTCTATTTTACACAACCGCTGCTAAAATGTATTGCTTTTTGTTGCATTTGTATTACCTCATATGTAATAAAGACTGCATGACAGCAAGTGAAGTCTACATAAGAACAAGGTCTTTCTCAGGTTGAGGAATGTCTTTTATCCAGTCAGAAGTGCTGAGCTTTGATTTAGACTTCTGAGAATGCAGAACCAGTGTGAGACATCTGACAATATTCAAAGCTCAGTATTAAACACAGTCTTGTCCAGCATGAGACAAGTCAGCGTGGTCTATAACATACATATATCCACAGCATGGGCTCCAATTAAAAATGTCCTCTTTAGTCTCCAATTTCCATGCTGCGTGACATAAAGGTTAATGTCTCCCATGTACTTATAACTGTGTATCTTTGATGTTCTATCAGTGAAGAGCTGACTGTAGCGTCATTCAAAAGCGTAACGTCTGCCTGTGCGGCCCAGACAGAGAGTCAGGGCTTCCCCCTGACACCAGCATCGATTCTCCTGTTGAAAGACTCTCCTTTCTTTCCTGTAGTATTGATGAATGATTCATGAGGCTGCACAACGGGAGGCTGAGTTGAAATTGGCAATGCGCTTTGGACAGAGAGAATGTGTTAGGAGCACATGGGCAGAGATTAGCCACCGCACCTATTCTCAGAGACCCGTGAGGGCCTTCAGTATAAAATCTGCTTAATATGTTGGGCTCATTAGCTTTAATGTTTTTATAATGGCCAGATGCTTGAGTCTCGTGTACACCACAGCAAAAGGCCCCTGGATAGTATTTATGGAACTGAATTAGCTCTTACAGGAGATCAGATCTTGTTGTTGTTGTACCACTTTTTTTTTTTTTTTTTTTGGTGCTGCAGTGTAACAGTATCATCATTGATGAATTATTGATTGTTTGTCTCAATTATTGTTATTTTAGGCAGTCAGATTTGTGGGATTTGTTTTTAGGGAGCCACAAGTGAGAAATTTGGACTATTCAAAAGTGTTTTGTACTATAAAAGCATTAATGTGATAACCCAAAGAGGCTGCTTTACAGTCAGTTAAAATTGGTTTAATTGTAAATGATAATAGTTCTAAAACCCCTGTAACTGGGGTAAATTGACTGTATTTGGGTGGCTTATTGCTTTTATAAAACAGTGGAAACAGCAATGTAATAATGCACTAACATTATAATTCCATTGATAAAACACCAATGGTTATGTTTATTGATAATAATAATCTAAACACACATTTCTTCCACCAGGCAGAGAAGACAGACAATTGTAATACATAAAAATTATTAACTAGCTTCACTATCTTCATGCCCAGTTAAGTTCTCTCTTTGCCTGAGCAAAAGAATTGAACACTTTTCACTGAGAAAAAAAAGAAAAAAAAAAGAGGTACAATGAAATCCAAAAGTATGTGTCTATGAAAATACTTGTTTGTTTTTTTTTTTTGGATGGGTATTTGTTAATTCATTTATTCATTTAATTAAGAATAATTATTTTCTTGAAAAACTAAAACTAGGTTTCTTTCTTTTTTTTTTTTTTTTTCTATATTCTATCTACTTGTTTTCTTAAAAAAAAAAATTCACAATTCACAAGGTGCACGGAACGAGGAGACGTAGGAATTCCTCAAAACGAAAGTCTTTAATATCCAACAGGGAACGTAAGAAACAGAATGACGTTTAGAACTGACAAACATGAACTGAACAGACAGGACTTTTAAACTCAGGATAACAAGGAACTAAGGAGACACACCTGGAATCATAATCAAACAAAACGAGGAAAGGAAAATGACCAAATAAGGCAAAACAGGAACTACATGGGGACAAAACACAACACAGACAGGTCCATAATCCTGACAGTAAGTTGCTTTGGATAAAAGCGCCTGGTAAATGACTAAATTTAAATGTAAATAAGAATTTGAGGACATTTTTTAAAATATTAAAATGTACGCCTCTCCTTAAGCCTATTTATTTGTCTTTATTAAATTTGTTTATATATATATATATATATATATATATATATGCCGTTCAAAAGTTTGGGATAAGTATGATTTTATTTTTTTTTAAATAGGTTTCTTATGCTCATCAAGACTTTATCTGTTTGATAAAACATACAGATAAAAAATGTAATTTTGTGAAATATTTTGCAATTTAAAATAACAGTTTTCTATTTTAATATACTTTTAAATATAATCTATTCCTGTGAAGCAAAGCTGAATTTTCAGCAACATTACTCCAGTCTTCAGTGTCACATGATCCTTCAGAAATCATTCTAATATGCTGATTTATAATCAATGTTGGAAATATTTGTGCTGTTTAATATTTTTTGGGACATGTGATACTTTTTTAAAGATTATTTGATAAATAAAAAGTTAAAAAGAACAGTGTTTATTTAAAATAGAAATTTTGTGTTACAATATGCACTACTATTCAAAACTTTGGAATCAGTAAATTTTTTTCTTTCTTTCTCTTTTTTAAAGAAATTAATACTTTTATTCAGCAAGGATGTGTTAAAAGGATAAAAAGTGATAGTAAAGATTTACATTGTTAGAAAAGATTTATATTTTGAATAAATGTCGTTCTTTTTAACTTGTTATTCATCAAATAATCAAAGAAAAAAGTATCACAGGTTCAAAAAAATTATATGACAGCACAGCAGTTGTAACACTAATAATAAATCAGCATATTATAATGATTTCTGAAAAATCATGTCACACTGAAGACTGGAGTAATGACTGACGAAAATTCAGTGCTGCGTCACAGAAATAAATTGTATTTTAAAGTATATTAAAATAGGAAAACAATATTTGAAATTGCATTAATATTTCACAATATTACTGTTTTTTTTCTGTATTTGTAATCAAATAAATAGAGCCTTGATGAGCATAAGAGTCTCCATTAAAAAAACATTACAAATATTACTGAAAAAAAATTGTTTCTCAGTATGAATATTTTAGTGAGATGTTCATATACTCATAGTCATATATTTCTTTCCGTATTTCTCCAAAAGATTGTGAGTAGATTTTCAGGGGTTATTGCAGGGTAATATATACAACACTGAATATAAGTTGAACATTGAACATTGAGCTGAATGAAATTTACAGTTGACATTATTGAGTTTGTAACTGTGTTTTTAATGATAATAAAGTTACTTTTGTAGTCTTTACTTTGTAAGTTTGGCCTACACTTTCTTTTTAAAAACTTAGGTTTTTTATGAACAAGACCATTTCAGTAAGCGCTCTCACTGGACATTCACAAAGTTTGGCCCTACATCAGTGTGCGGTGTATCCTAAACTGTGTTTTGCCCTCCAGCTCTGCTTTAATGTGTGAACGTTAGCCTGAGACTGTCCTGGATAGATGTGAACGCTGTCCCCTCTTTCTGTAATTGTATTTTTCATCTAAATGGGCTCGCCGGTGGGCTCAAATGATTAGTGGTGTTGTTTTTCTCTGCCTGGTAGAATCTGTTCTAACAGAGGGTATAAGATGAGTTACAGCAAAGGATGGGAACCATGTGTAACATAGCCACATAAAAACCCACAAAAAAAACTTTTCCTCCCTCGCGAAACCTAATCCATCAGCTCAGTGGCTCAGCACGTAAAATCACAAAGCTGTGAGCGTTACTCTCAGCAAATAAGTAATCATAACGGTACATTAAGCCACAGGATACACAGATCTATATTACAGCCATAACTTTGTTTTATTCATTTTTTAGCACCAATGTCCTTGGAGGCTTTTCTTGAAAAGATGTGTTGTCATGGTTGCAGTATGTCAATAGCAGCACACCCAGCTAGAGGTGTATCTGTGAGCAGAACGGAGGCAAAAACAAGACTGGTGAGTCATCATCGATGGGAGTGGGGAAGACCTCAGTAGAAATCTAGGCTGAAATCCCCTTCCAGCTATGAGAGAGAGAGAGAGAGAGAGATGATGGTCGAGTGAGATGTATTTTGCAGATACTGCAGATCGTTTGGGATTTGTGTTGAGGAAGGAATAACGTAACAAAAAGTAGCATGGTATATCATGGACATGTACCATGGTAATACCACAACATTCTTTGAAACCTAGGATGACTGCATTTAGAAAAAACACACAGAAAATTACCATGAAATTATTATCATATTTTAATGACAAATAGCTTGGTAATATTGAGTTTTTGTATGGTATTTTTACAGTAAGAACCTATAATTAATTACACTTAAAAAATACGATTTAAATGTTTTTTTGACACAGTGCATGGTAATACTGTGGTATAAATCATAAAAATATGGTATTACCATGTCGCTGTATTTTGAGTAGATGCGCCATGGTAATACCATGGTATACTTTGAAGTGTTTAGGTATTTTTGTAAGTTTAATTATCAATGTTTTTAGTAAAACCGTTGTATTATTTGAAGTACCTTGGTAATACCATAATACTTTTTGTAAGGAAATTCATCTAAGATACTTAAACTTATTCACTTACAAAAAAAAAAGTACCAAAATGTACCATGGTGGCATGGTATTACCATAATAAAAATCATTAAAACATGGTATCTTAATACCAAATTCGGGTCATGAAACTCTAGATGGCGCAGGCTGATGGGTCATTAACGCAAACTGATGATATTCACAGCGTTAAACTACTTGGCACAAGCTGATTGGTTCATGTTGCATATGCAGCCAATAAGTTTGCTGCTTTACATTTAAATGGTTGGTTAGCATTCATTAGAGCATTTCACAGTGCGCTTTCAGAGTTCCTCTGAAACCCTCCACCTTCCCCAGCTCCATCTGTATAGATCTGCTACGGGTTATTTTATATACTATTTGTGCAGCAGCAGTATGTCTTAAATACTCACAGCACCGTATCGGCAGTAGCAAGTTCCTGTACTTGCTTTGCTTTGCAGCAACGATAATCTACAACAACAGCAAGACCAAATACATTAACTTTGTCATCTCCATAATTATGCTAAAATCTTCAAAGAGTTGTAATTGACAGAACTGTATTTTGAGGAGATGTGCCACGATAATACCATTGTATTATTTTAAGCACATAACTTCAAATAATTCACCTACACAGAAGTACCAAAATGTACTACTGTAGTAATTTGGATATTTACTGTAGTAGTCCTATGGTACTTTTGGAAGTACCTTGGTCCTGTTTAAATACACGGATTTCAGTACAATAGTTTGTGATACCACTGTGTGATACCATGGTACCACTATAGTGTATGCTTTTTTGTATTTTTTTTTTGTTTGTTTTATATAGTATACTTTTTTGTAAGGGTTACCTTGGTAAATGTCTACAAAAATACTATATTATCATACCACCACATCATAAAAATATGATATGAGGGTCACACTTTATTTTAAGGTCCAATTCTCACTATTAACACACCATTAATTACGACTTTTGCCTCAATAAACTCTTAATTCGCTGCTTATTAATAGTTAGTATGGTAGTGTAGAATATGGTCATGCAGAATACGTGCTTCATAAGTACTAATAAACCGCCAATATGTTAATAATAGGCATGCTAATAAGCAAATAGTTCATAGTGAGAATTGGTCCCTATACCAGGGACGTCGCTAGGAATTCTGGGCCCTGTGTACTGAATTTGCTATGGAGCCCCCTCAAAATCATGTTCAGTGGGGCGGTGGGGTGGGGGGCCCCTGTTACTCTGTTCCACTATTACCCCCTGTCTGACGCCCCTGCCTTATACTAAAGTGTTACAAATATGAGATACCTTGGATCATAAGGTAAATATTTGGCATGATTCATAATATCTGAGTATGATAGTCACTATGGTGTATATAAAAGCACAATGGTATTAACCTCTGATACAATAACTGAACCATTTGTAATTGAGAGCAAAAGAGTGGAGCTCTGTTATGATTCATTTTTCATTTACACATTTGAGCTCAGTGTAATATTTACATAGATTAGATATCACTTTCAGTAGCCATCGCAGTTGTTGTCAGACCAGTCATGTATTTGCAAACAGTTGACACATCTACATGAACACATCCTAATTCTAGCTGATTGCACACATTCACTGAGTCACAGTGACTGAGGGAGTTTGCTCTCATGCTGCCCCTTAGGGACTATGCTAATTATTAGCATTAGCATAAATTCTCAACTTCTTCAAAATCTTCTTCGAAATCTGGTTCTTCCTCGAGATTGGGTCTTCATTAGGATCTCTAGTGATCCCATTGGCTAAAAGAACTTGTAATGAGTACTCTCTTTAGAGCCTGACTGCAATTCCTACAAAATCATGTTATGATAAGTGTTGTTTGAACTATGTTATAATGACTGGTAGTGTCTGTTTTAGGTATCTTACATACTAACATAGCATACAGGTTGTGATTAGCCTGATAGCTTGGCTTATACACCAGTTTGGAATTAACGCTTATTCACACCAACATAAATGTTCACCATGAAAATATGGTCCAATTTTTTCCATGCAATTTGTCTGTTCATGTATGTATGTATGTAACAGCAGCGGCTCCAGGGATGTGACCAAAAGTGCAAATCTTATTGGTTGGTCAGTTTTCTTCACAGTGTGATGGAAAAAAATAATAATAATAATTGAACCCTTCTCTGTAAACAAAAAAAATTGTCTCATTGATGGTATGTGAATGTTTGTATTGATCTGAACAGATACATTAACAGTCATTTATTCAAATTAAAATGTGTGTTGCACCAAATTTTCTTACTGAATATTTGTCTTGCTGTGATCTTGCTTTAATGTTCCTTGTTGGAGCATCTATTACTCTATTGCTTTACCTGTGGATCTAGCTGTCTGTGTATCCGTTCATCTAGCCGTGGTTTATTGCATCAAAGCATCATTTTTACCGACTTGGAAGATCGTTTATGGCAATTTGTCTTTATGGTTCTTCACACCAAGACATTTTTATCTGTATTATCCACTTTAAAACCTTCTTAAAGATCCTCATTCCTGCTTCCTGTCCAAAATGATAGCATGAAAAGCCATCATGTGCTCTTTGGAATGACCTAATATATCTCCCCTCCAAGCGGTACACTCTCACCGGTCCCTTTGGACATTCATATCATATCTTGCGATGAGATTATCCCCTTCCTCCTCCAACCCTCCCCCCATCAAGAGCCCAACACACCTCATTTCCTAGCCAACACTTGGTATTCTCTCCATCTCACTGGAGACTCATTTTCACCCGTTCATGCTACCCTCTTCCTCCGTTGTGGATGATCTTTGTGTCAAATCTCCTAAGACCTTACTGTGCTCTCACCCGAGTGATTTCTGAATTATTAATCCCATTCTGCCATTGGAATTCTCCATGGATTTCCAAACCAGTGCCAGAGAACCTTTGATGTTGAGGTTGAATAGGGCCTGAGCAGTTGGGAATACTTCGGCCAATTGAAGGGGTGGGAAATTATTGTGTTGGCTAGGCCTTTTGCTTTTCTAGACTCCCCTTTTCCACCTTTATACTTATTATTTTGTCTATAAAATGGGAAGCAAACATCTCAATTGAAATGCTGCCTGCTTTGGCACACCCACACCTTTTTATACAGATTTCTCATTGACGTCAATTCACACATGATTATTCTCTGTGAATGGATTCCTTGTGACTGTCTTGAGGGGGTAGTTAAGGCAAAAAAATAAATATTTGGTCATCATTTTCTCACCCTAATGTCATTCCAAACATGACTTTCTGTCTTCTGTGGATTAGGGGATATTTTGAAGAATGTCCAGAGTGCTCTTTTCCATAATGAGGACTGGGTTTGGCGACAATGTTGAAGTACTCAAGACTGTATTCTGTATTAAGTCCAACTTTAGTCCAAGTCCAAGATCATATTTTCATGCTCTTGGTGTTGTCATGGACTCGGGAGCTTTTGTACTTAGACTTAAGGCCAAGTCTGGTCTCGAGTGCACTGCTGAATCTTGCATATGATCCACTCTTTCATTCATCCATTTTTGACCCTTATTCAGCTTACTCAGGTCTCAGCCTGATTTCAAGTACAAAACTGTCTGGCGAATTGCAAAAATGACAAAGAAGTGCAATAAAAGTACCCAAGTAATCCATACTACTCGTGTGCTATATTCCAAGTCTTTTAAAGCAGCATGACAGCCTCATTATTTATGAGGAACATATCGAAATTTCAAATCTCATTTGCACTTGCATTTAGTTCAAATATGCTACATTGCTTCAATGCCTGGATATGCGTTACAAATGCAGTATATACTGCAATACAAACTGCCATATTTGATGTCAGTGATGTCAAACCTGATTAGTTTTCATGTCTCATCATTGAATACGTTTACATGGACAACAATTTTCAGATTTTAATACGATTAAGACAATACTTTGATTAAGAATGTACCATGTAAACAGATTTTTGATTACTTCAATCTGGCTAAAGTCATACTCGAAGTAAACACAAATCGAATTAAGACGACGTGGAGTATCTCTATTTTAGTCACATTATCAAAGTGCAGTATAGACATACACACCTTAATCACATTATTACCATCGTGTAGGACTTTTCTCCGCATTTTGCGACAGGATACACACATGGCAGTGGTCAACCATTTGAGGGCAAACAAAAGAGCATAGCTTCAACAACGCGTCGTCTGTTTGCACGTATAGCATGACAAATAATTAACTGCACTTGAAGCTTTTCTAAGATTAAAAATGAAACACCCAAAACTGTATATGGTACCATAACGAAGACGAACTGTATGTTGATACATGAAATTCTGGAGGGAACATCGGATGGCGTCGCGTTGGGACGTAATGACGTGTACCATTCATCAATTCATCGATTTAACATGTAAAACGGGAACATAAAAAAGGAATATTCTAAAAGCAACTCATGTAAACACCTTCATCATAATATTGTCTTATTCAGAATAAGGTAAATAATTAGATTACTGATGTCCATGTAAACGTACTGATTGATGTAAAAGCTGATGCACTGCGTCTTGTTGTACTATATGTAAACTGCACACGAGATTTGAGAACTATATGGAAGATGGGGAAGATTTTCCATTAAAACAGCTTCTAAAAAGTACAAATCAAACAGGCTGTGTTTATGTTGATTGTTAAAGACACAGATTAAAGAAAGTCAGCAATGATATGAGGGCGAATCAACGATGAGAGAATGTTAAATTTTGAATCAACTGTTCCTTTAAGAACTGTTTAACATATGAAAAGACTGAGGATCTATCTAAGAACATATATCCTAACCAAATCAATTCCTGTTCAGAGCAAAGTGGCAGAGATTTTGAAAGGATGACTCATTCTTATTGATATCGAGGTCTCAGCCCTAGTGACACTGCCACCATCAAACTCTCATAAGGAGTGATAAATCAACTGTCACATGTAGGAAGCATTAAGAGACCTTTAGAGGAAGCTCACGACTTCCATTAAAGTGAAACCGCTCTATATCGTGCTCTATCTCTCTCTCCTTTTTCTCCTTGAGCAGAGATTAATTCTGCAGTTCTGCTCAGTCAGGTACATCACTCCAGTCCGGTGCTCTTTTGGCCAGACTTCCTTCTCTGCTGCCAAACTGTGAGTCTCTAAGGATACCTGACTAGAGCCGGCTAGACGGAGGTATTCTGAGCTAATCTGTGTGTGTCTTTGGCAGAGGTAGTGTGTGTTTGAGCACTATATTTAGTACTATGGCATAGTTTTAGTGTGTGTACACACTTGAGATGCTTATTTTTGACCTCGTTGCTACTTTTATTGATAGGCATGGAAGAGAAAGGACAGAAAATGAAGGGTAGATGATGACTGGGAAATGATGCAAACTAAAATTAAACATCCATTATTAGTAGTGTATGTGTATGTAATATATCTGTTTGTGCAAAGTAATAATTCCAGGTGGTATATATTACCCCTAAATAGGCAATTTTTTACACTGGGCATGTGCACTACCTATTAGACAGAGGCTATGAAATGAGTTTTTGAATGGACATTTCCCAGAACTACTCCTCTGTCTGAAGTGTGTATATGGAGGACTACTAGACAAAGGGGAACGGAGCAGCTTGAGTGGACTACAGAGGTATGATATGGTGCTGTTAAGAGCAGATGAATGGACCTGTTTGTCCTGTGGTCTTGAGCAGCTCAATAAAGAAGTCTCGGATTTATCAATGAAATTTGAGTTGGAGAGCAGAGTGGCTTCTTCTCGGAGCACCTCATGCAATTACATCACAGCAGTTTATCTCTCCTGTACTAGCTTCCATTAAACAAGCCTGTTTGGAGAGAATTTGGATTGTTAGGTTAGGTCTACGTCACTGTTTTTTTATTTTTAGCACTAACAGTGGACTAACAGCTCCTGTTACTGGAGTTGCAGTGATCATCCATGATGAATCAATCTGGATCCTGTTGTTTTCAGGATATGGGTTTTGCAACTCAGTGATGTTTCTGTGATTGCTTTTGTTGAAAGGGATTGAGTCCAAAAATATATCTCACCAACAATAACCATGACCAACATTCGCTTTGCCCTTTGGAGGTTCTCTGTTTTCTCGGTTTCTCTGTGATTACAGACTAACCTATTTCATGAAATACTAAAGTAATTAAAATAAAATAAAATAAAATAATTTCTTAATTAGACTTAATTAGACTAATTAGACAGAATGTATGTATATATTGATTTCAAGATTCTTTGAACAGAAAGTTCCAAGGAACAGCATCTGTTTGAAATAGAAATCTTTTGTAACATTCTAAATGTCTTGAAATATCTAAATGTCACTTTTACAATTTAATGCATCCTTGCTTGAATAAAAGTGATAGTTTATTTAAAAAAAAGTATTACGTAACCCAAACTTTTGTATTTGAACTTTGAAATTATTTTATGCTAGTTTTACGTGTTTTATATAAGTAATTAGTGTTGTTTAATTAGCATCAATTTTATTTTTATTGATAAAAAATTACAATATTTAACATTTACCATCAAATAATGTATGTATCCAAAAATCAGGAAATTCAGTAGTAAACATCCAAAAATAATTAATATTCATATTAATATTTACAAAGTAGAATGGGGTTACCACAGTATATGTCCAAACTGCCATGATATTGCCATGGTACATGTCCCAAACAAACAAACATAAAAACATGGCAATATTGTGGTGCTTTTTTGTAAGTGTTCCAGGAAAATTGAAAAATGTCTTCTCTGTTCAGACTCAATTTTGATGTAATTGTCACTAAAACTTATGTCAAACTCATTTCTTGAAAATCTCATGTTTTCAAGCTTCATTTCCCTTGTCAGCTTGACACAAGCTGTTTATGGATGCGGTTGTGGCTTTCCGTGAGTAAATATCTCTGCGCTGCAACACCCCTGAGACATGAATGTAAATGTAGGGTTTGCTCCAAAAGCCTCATGTTCCCTCATGCATGTGTGTTTGGCATGATGCAGAGGTCCGGCTATGTCATGTTGCACACTGCCCTAAACCCACTACTCAGGGTGGAACGGCCATTAGCAGCTGCCTGTCAGCGAACTTCAGCCACTGCTGGATAGTTGCTTGGCAACTGAGACCCTACACAGCCAATCAGCATGTAACAGGAGTTTATTCTGCATAAAGCAGGTCAAGAATCACCCCTTAATTCCACTCACATGTCCTTTCTCTTCATTTCAAGGCTGATGTGAATGCCTCAGGGACAATTTGGGCCAAAGTCATTTTTGTTGGAACATTATTAAATTTTTAATCAAAACATTTTATAAGAAAGACAGAAAGTAAGTGCACTCCATAATATCTTTGATATTCTGATTACTTGTATGTGGTTTGGGTCCCTTCTTCAGTAAAAGTCCACCTATTTAATCATAAAAGTAATAGCATATTTCTTTTCAACAACCATGATTTGAGATATCCATCTTCATAGCACACCTTATGACTAGAGATTTAAAAAAAAAAAAAAAATAGGCTTTAGCAACTAGGGATGCACGATATTATCGGAATGTTATCGGAATCGACCGATAAAAGCTTAAAATGTAGGCCTAAACATATCGGCATCGGCCGATTTGGAAAAAAAAAAAACTCACTTGTGCTAGCAATAAGATCACCATTCTTCAATCAAACTTTTGCCAAAATGATAATTAGTTTCATTGTTTTGGAATTGCGTATGTTCAGAATGAGCTTTGATGTGCAATAGAGTCAACAGTTACTAGCGTGTGCTGCAGCGGCAGCCTCCCCCAGGTCCTAATGCCCGCCCTGTAAGGCGTTTTATTTACTTAGGGGGCGCTGTTGGCCTACTTGTAATAAAATGAAAGTAAAGCACACAAATAACATTAAAGGGATAGTTCACCCAAAAAATTAAATTCTGTCATTAATTACTCACTCTCATGTCATTCTAAACCCGTAAGACCTTCGTTCAACTTCGGAACACAAATTAAGATATTTTTGATGAAATCCGAGAGCTTTCTGACCCTCCATAGACAGTAACGCAGCTGAAATGTTCCCAGACCCAGAAATCACGTATTTCACCATTATGGAGAGCACCACGACGCATGCGCGTGCGTTCCTCTGCATGTAAACAAGGCACAGCGCATGCACATTCTACGTCAGCTGCACCACACGCATGCATTGTTTATGTGCAGTGGTACTCTTGATAATGGCGGAAGACTGCTTTATGATACTTGTGTTTCTGAATAAATAAAGCAGTAATTGTCATAAAGTCACGAGTTTGGTTTGATTTAAAGGTCAGAAGCTATAGCTTACATGAATAAAATCACAAACATGACACTTGCAAATTAAATAATTTAATGTACAGCCTACAGATTTATTCATTAATAATATAATATATTTTTTCAAAAAGATAAAAGATTTTACTGCTCTTTTGCTTTAGACCATCTATTAAAATTAAATCCACAAACAAGAGGTGAATTTTGTTATAGTTATTTTCAAAACTTTCAATGTACTTTTATTGAAAAAGAACTTTAATAATGTTTATTGGTTCAAGTAAGTACAAGTTTGCTCAAAACTAGCTAAAATTTAAAAATAATTTGTTTATAATTTCTGCACAGGAGAGATTTGGTGTTTTTTCAAAACAAAAGGAAATATGTACAGTCAATATATACAGTCAAAGCAAAAATTATTCAGACACCAGATATAATTTTTGATATTTTTTTTTTTTTACTAGTGGGTGCAGGACACTATAGTTCATTTATGTAAATGAGGATAGCAAAATAAAGTAAACTGTGACATATTCTACCCTAAAATTCTTCATACAGTGGACTACCAGTAAAACTGATGATAAATTTGGGACCAAAAACTTGATTTGACACTTTGACCTGACCATGTTTTGTTACATACTTTTCTATCAAAGTTATCTGACATTATCAAGATGAATTTGTTCTGACACAGTTTAACTTTTGAGTTCCTGTCATATTTTATTACCATTTTCTAAACTATAGTGAATAAACTGTGATAATGTGAGAAATTTGGAAGGTGTCTGAATAAATTTTGGTTTGACTGTAATTCATTTGTGATTATCAGGATGAATTTGTTCTGACACAGTTTAAAGGGATTCCATTGCGTCTGACACAGAAGAGCGTACCCTATGTGCGTCCAGCGGATGCCCTCCAAAATGGCGCTACGGTGACGTTACGGTGCCGAATCGTTGAATAAAGTCGTTATTTTTATTTTCTTTCCGTACAAAAAGTATTCTCGTAGCTTCATAACGTTACGGTTGAACCACTGATGGCAGATGGAGTATTCTGACGATCTCTTTCATACTTTCCTGGACCTTGACAGTGACTGTCCCATTGACTTGTTAGGCAGTCAATGGGACAGTCACAAGCCTGCCGGTTTTCATCTAAAATATCTTAAATTTTGTTCCGAGGACGAACAAAGCTTTTACGGGTTTGGAACGACATGGGGGTAAGTGATTAATGACAAAATTTTCAATTTGGGGTGGAGTAACCCTTTAACTATGAGTTCTTGTCATATTTCATTACCATTTTCTAAACTGTAGCGAATAAACTGTGATATATGAGAAAAGTTGATGGTGTCTGAATAAATTTTGGTTTGACTGTGTAGATATTGGCATCAATACCGATATATAAATATCAGCATATCTGATATCGGCAAAAATCTAATATAGTGCGTTCACTATTAGCAACCCATGTTAATAAGAGTATAACAGCCATACTTGCAAGTGGACTCTAAGCAATAAGCAGCACATCTTCTCATTTACATTCCCATCATGCCAAGATGGATAAACACAATGCTAAACTAATCTAGGAATGCCTTTGTCACGAACGCTGGAGCCAGGAACGAGGAGACACGGAGAATTCACAAACTGGGAGTCTTTAATCCATATAGGGAACATAGAACATAAGAAGACATTCAAAGACCGACCAACACTAACTGAAAGGACTGGGGCTTTTAAAGACAGGACAATCAAAGAACTAAGGAGACACACCTGGAGCAAATTAACACAATCAGACTGGGGAGAAACTGGGTCACAGGGAACACATGGGGAGCAAAAACCACAACAAAACAGTCCAGGGGCGTGACATTACTCCCCCCTCCCGGAAGGTGCGTCCTCGCACCGTGGAACAACAGAGGGGGGGGGGACGGGTGGGAACAATGGCGGCGGCTCAGGAGGAGGACGGACAACCGGGAGGGGGCCGGCAGACAGAGACCAGGGAGGCGACGAAGGAGGGAGGAGCCAGGGAGGAGACAGGAGGGACTCGGAGCAGGAGGAGCCTGGCAGGACCCAGGCCACAGCCATGATGATGGCCCATGGTGGAGCCGACGGAGGGAGGAGCCATGGAGGAGGAATGGCCGCCGACTCCAGGGGGCCGACCAACGGAGGAGGAGCAGGTGGAGGAGGAGCCCGAGGTGGAGACGGAGAGCCGACGAGCCAGGGTGACGCCGAGGATCCGGGGGGCCAGGGTGGAGCCGAGAGCTCTGGCGACCGAGGCAGAGGCAGAGGCGGAGCTCCGGAGATCCGCGGCGGAGCCAGAGCGACTGAGGACCAAGGTGGAGCTGGAGGGAGGAAGGAGCCCAACGGAGCCGGTGGGATGGAGTGACGAGGCGCAGCCAGAGGAGAGGAGTCCCGAGGCGATGGCGGGTCGACGCCCGACCAAGGCGGAGCCGGAGGGACGAGGGAGCCTGGTGGAGCTGGTGGATCGATGGATGACGGTGGAGGCGAGGGAGCTAGGAGCCGAGGTGGAGCCGCTGGGTCTACGGGCCGAGGTGGAGTCTGGGCCTCGGAGGCTGGAGGTGGAGGTGAGGGATTCTCCAGCCACGGCGATGGAGGATGGCAGACCCGCGGAGCTCGCACCGCATTGATGGAGGGCTGAGGGCGAGCAGAGGGGCTGCCAGACGACAGCGGTGGAGGAGGCAGGAGCGGGTGGGAGGGTGGGCATTTGAGATCCTCCGGGCTTCCAGGGGTTAACTCAGGAATGGGAGCCGACACTGTGGGGCGCTCTGGAGGACGCTTTCGGGAAGCGGGCACAGGGGGGTGCTCGGGAGGAGCGGAGCTGGCTGGAACCAGCGGAGACGGAGAGAGGATAGGGGAAGCGTCGACCTCCAGATCATGTTCCCAGTCTAACAGATCCCCTTCAAAGTTTAGCAGCCCCAGATGTATCATCAGCTCACCCTCAGCCGCGGTGCAGGGGGCGGAGCTCCACTCCGCGCTCACACCGTCCACGGCTGGCTCCCACGTGATCAGCTCTCGCACCTGATCTGACGTGTCGGGCTCAACTTCCGGGACGATCTTCCGCTCAGTCGCTCGGCTTGGCGCTGGCTCGTGGATCGTAGCGGGAAATGGCTCTCCGTCATCGGTGGGCTCGGGCTGGTGCTCCGCACTGCGGGGAGTTGGTGGGCTGGGCTCTGGGTCAGGAGTGGCACTGGCGAGATCCCCCTCGGCACAGACGGTGAACGGGGATCCGTGCCTCGCCAGTGTCCACTCCACGAAGGCGGCAAAATCCTCTCGAGGACCATCCTCGGACGACAGCGCTCTGCACGCGGTGTTCAAGCTTGCGTTATAGAATGTGCAGAGCGCGCCGTCCGGGTAGCTGGTGGCGTTAGCTAACATCAGGAAAAGTCGCGTATGGTCCTCGAGAGATCGGTCCTCTTGCTCCAGCAGGAGGAGGAGGAATTCGGGCCGGACGAGGGGATCCATGGGGCAACACAACGGAAACAAAAACACTGATTGAAAACGGAAAACAAAACGGAGGTTAGACACACGGAGGTAACTGTTTTGGTCGGTCTTTCTGTCACGAACGCTGGAGCCAGGAACGAGGAGACACGGAGAATTCACAAACTGGGAGTCTTTAATCCATATAGGGAACATAGAACATAAGAAGACATTCAAAGACCGACCAACACTAACTGAAAGGACTGGGGCTTTTAAAGACAGGACAATCAAAGAACTAAGGAGACACACCTGGAGCAAATTAACACAATCAGACTGGGGAGAAACTGGGTCACAGGGAACACATGGGGAGCAAAAACCACAACAAAACAGTCCAGGGGCGTGACAGCCTTCAGCATAAGAAGATATGCAGCATTTTATCTCTGATAAAAGACAATACATTATCTGAGACAATATTTTTCAGGTCTTGTATGGTTCAGTCATCTATTTGGTCATTTTAAAACCTGCATTTACTGCACACGTTTCTATACATGCAAACACCTCATCTGTCTGCAGACTGATATCCCCAAAAAGGCATTTTTCCTGATCTATGGTATTAAAATGCCTCTGAGCTTGGCAGTTTCTTCTTGCAAGCACAGTCCCCACAGGTTACTCTGTAAAAAACACCTCGCACAGATTGAAGATATACATCATATCTGGACACTCAAGATGTGGAATGTTTTATTCATGTCACAAGTATTTTGAGGCTGGTGACTATCTGTTTTTGAATCGAGATGTTTGGAAGGCCTGATGTATCATCGTAACGGCGCATTGGGCTTTAGGGACAATTTTGTTTGTAGAGTCCTGACTTGGAGGAGACTTAAAGTTTGTTTATCAAATAACATGGTGTTTGCAGTGTTCTGGAGAAACTGAAATAATATGGCATCTTTTGTGTTTTAAACATTTAGAAAGTATTTCTTTTCAACTTTCAACAAAGTTTTTCACGGAAAGCATCCCAGTTTGCATAAAATCTGTCTTTAATAGTATATCAAACTGGTCAATTTCCAGTGAATGCCTACTATTGCCCACAACCCCTTGCACTATGTAAGGGGATGAGTTTGTAATTTGCTTTGGTTCAAAAAAGTAATGCGATTTTTTTTAAAAGTATGAACCTAAATGTCGAGTAATACATTTTAAGGTAATGAATTTAGCTAGATGCTAATGCTACATTTAGCCAGAGTATACTCAAAATATTAACTTTCTTATAATCTGGAACATACTTCAGTTTAGGTGTATGCAAATCAAGATACAGTCTGAATCTTTGTTATTGGATACTTTTGGATAAGGAAAAAACAAACAAACAAATTCCCATGGACAAATAGACCTGTGAATACTTTTATAATGCTTTTGTGTGATGTTGCATTCACATCAATAGGTGGCAGCATAAAATCCAAGACCAATGTCATATCAACCAATGAAACGTAACCTAAATAATCTAGATTTTATATTTGGTGCATTTGTTTAAAAATACATCAGGTGTGGTTCTAAGCGGTCTTGTTTCAAACCAGTGCCTCATTTATAAAATTTGAATGTGCGACAGTTTTTAAAATGAGAATGAATTATATAACCATATGCACAACAATTTTCCTAATTGCATCGCTCCTTATAAATCGCAGTTCATCTTAAATACTAGAGCTCCTTATGGTTCAGAAATACTACATTACCCATCATCAATGGGCAAGAAAATCCATGTGTAGGCATATACTGTATTATTTTGGTCATCATAATAATTATTATTTTCAGGAAATCATATATAAATGAATTAATTTCAGTGCTGTAATTATCACAGAGCACTTAAAACATTGCTCATTTGATCTGCACATATAATTATAGTAATTCCTATTATGATTGCCTATTTGTCTTTATATCTTCATGTTGAATTAATTGAATTACTGTCAAAAAGAAAATTTTCATGTCAGTTTCTGCCTTTATAAATCCCAATTTGTTCCTCACTTTTGAAGTAGGATAAAATTCATGGAATTTAGCATCAAATCCGATCGTATGTGTTTTATAAATGAGGCCCCTGATTTTTTCATTTTTTTCATTTTTCAATGTGCTTATATTTACCTTAACTGCAGGGGCTGAGCACACTTCTATTTGTTTATTAGACAGCTCAGACTGTTTCTTCAAAATAAGGTAAGTGCATGGTTGAAAACAGAGAGAGCTGTGTAAGTTTACAGCCGGGAGAACTGGGATCCCCATCCAGTCTGAAGCCAATGTCTTTTGTTACGCCAAAGTCCAATTAGTTCCCAGCTGAATGGGGCCAATCTGTTTGAATTCCCCTTACGGTTTGAGTTTGCTCCCATTTTCTGTGAGTTAGGGAATCCCATCAGTGTTTTGGCAACTAAGCCCTACAAAAAATGAAGAGAAAACACAGGTGGAGGTAAATGAACAGACTTTCTGTGTTTGATATGTAAATGTTCATGGTGCTAGGAGCTGCTAATTAGAAAAGGATAATTCCATAGGAGATTCCATGAGAGATTTTTTTTACACTGCTTCATTTCTAAATGCAAAGAGGTTTTTTGTTTGTGATTCATATCTTTGAAAGATATGTGAGTAAAGATGTGGAAAGGGCATTTTCTGCATGGATACTCTTTAATCAATGCATATGAGATTGAAAGCAGAATTGGCAGTTGTTTATTTGAGCATTTAAACACCCTGGCAGCAATCACATCCAATGGACTATTTGGTTGCTGGGGTGTTCTTGAGGTGGTTTTTAGCATTTATATTTATTCATTTAGCAGATGACTTTATCCAGATTGATTATGCAATCAGTAGTACAGTGCTAAAACTAGTTAGTTAGTCAAATCTCCTCTGATGAGGTGTGTTTTCAGTTGTTTTTGAAGCATATGTTGGGAAGGTTGGGAGTTTGACTCATGGACATTGATTATTTCTGGGTTCTGTATGCAAGCATCAGACCCTTAAATTTAATGCATGTGGTTGTTAGTGGTGAGGATTTTGATTCTTTTCTTTCTGAATCTGTTCAAATCAAAAAGATTCATTAACATTCATTTAATTCTTTCTGTAGGTACCGTAACATCATTATGCCAGTAATGGTGACAAATGAATGTCTTTTGTGCATTATGAGACATTCATTCATGCATTATGACACAAAACAAAATAAAGTTAAATTAAATAAAATAGAAAAACAAATAGATAAATAAATAAACTATAAAACTACATCTTTATTAAAAACTAGTGTAATGATTCAGTCCACTGAAGGCGAGCGTAGTGAGAACCCAAGTGCAGTTTATTTACAAATGTGAAATCCAAAATCCAAACATAATCCGAGACTTGACTTGACCAGACTTGACTTGACTTGACTTGACTTGACCAGACTTGACTTGACTTGAACAGACTTGACTTGATTTGAACAGACTTGACTTGATTTGAACAGACTTGACTTGACTTCAACAGACTTGACTTGACTTGAACAGACTTGACTTGATTTGACTTGAACAGACTTGACTTGATTTGAACAGACTTGACTTGACTTGACTTGAACAGACTTGACTTGATTTGAACAGACTTGACTTGGCATGGACAAACTAGACTCATCGACAGCGGGTTACAACATCATCAATACACGACAAGGCAACGACATGGCTACTTATAGCAAACAAGACTGGACACATGACAAGAACCAACCAATCAGAACATGACACAATGAACAAGGGAACCAATAGCATGAAGACATGAGGGCAAGGGAAGCAAGACACAAACAGGGACCATGACTAAACTTCAAAATAAAAGACATGAAAACATGAACATGACACAAAACCCACGTTACAACTAGCATGCTTACATTTTTTTCGTTTTGTCCCGATCTATTAATTTATTTAAAAATCCATTAAAATGCAATTTGAAGATATAATGACATAAATAGATCTCTTCTATGATGGGCAAGATTCATTTTTGATGAAAATTAATCTGTTTTTTTATTTATTAATATTGTTTTTTACTTTATTATTATTATTATTATTATTATTATTATTATTATTATTATTATTATTATTATCATTTCCTTGTAAAAATATATTAAAAAAACTGCTTACTGCTTATTATTATGTGAAAGAGTTTGTCCGCTGAATCAAATAAAAGTGGTGTAACCAAAATTCAGCAACATGCAATAAAATAAAATAAAATAAAATAAAATAAACAGGAAATGGTATCATTGAAGGGGACACATGTCTTCATAATTATGTGCCAGTGTCAGTAAGTCTCTTAAATTATTAGATACATTGAAGCAAGATTAGTTCAGGTTGTAAAATGTCATGGTGTGAAAAAGAAGTAAAGATATGCATGATTTAATAATTCATGATATTTGTAAAAATCCTTTAACAACCTAAAAAATAAATGTAATAATAAATAATTATTCCGTGTACTCACATCTAAGGTGTAAGGGAAATATATTATTACTTTTACCGCCAGGTGAAATTTACAATAGCACACCTCTGCTCTGCTCAAAAGACTGAATGGTTTGAGATATGATTAATATCTGTTGCATGATTGAGTTTGAAGTTTAATATTTAGGGTTAAGGGTTTGTTCAGCTGCTGGCCACTATTTTCATTTCAAAATATTAACTCAACAAGCATCTAAAATTACCAATTTGCCCCCCTGAAGGATATCATGATGTTTCCTATGTGATTATTATGCAGACTGTGAGTGTTGATTTACATTAATGTTATAATCCAGAAAATTGGATTATGTTAGCCACAGCGGAATTAATCCTTTCCAATCCAGGTCTAAAGCGTTAGACAATAAATCACCTGAATGTATCTAACAGCTCATTTGAGCAGCCATATAGAGCGTCCATCAAACTTTCACACAAATGCAAATAATAAAAGACAAGCTTTATGTCACTAATTATTATTGTTGTAATTTTGAATAGCTATAGTTTTATTGCTATGTACCTTACAATGTCCATCACTGTGATGAAGGTCAATAAACAGCTTTACTACACAGGTTTATGAGGAGTTTACATGTTAGTAGACACCCTGAGAAAGTGTAATAACATGGCCTCTGCTGGGATGGCACAGATAAAATGGTTTATCAGGAAGTAGGGTCTCATAATCCCTCTTGAACAGCTCTAGTTCATCTGTGCCTCTTCACTGCATCAAACATAGGCATTCAAAACACAAAGATGTCCTTTCCAGACCTCACGGAAATCAGAAGAGCTTATCTATTCTTTCCTCTCACACACTAGTCATATGTCGATTTTGGTTTCGGTAAACTGAGTCACTGGTGTGAAATCAGCAAGGAATTTGTCAAGCTGAGCAGGAATCAGACGATACAGCACGATACTGCCGCAAATGTGAAACCTTAAAAAGAGCTTGTAAAGCTGGAGTAAATGTCAAGCTTGATAAAACATATTCTCTTTGATCTTTAAAAAAAACCTGCAGCAGAATCCAGACACTCAAAGCGGGCGAAACTAGACTGCATAGTAATATTTACCATGTTTATTAATATTCACATGAGAAGATTTTCTGTTTTAGCATTAGAAATCCAAAAGGCTGAATATTTTGAGCAGAGCCTACAAATCTGTCATTTAATCACCCTCATGTCATTCTGAACCTGTATGAACTTCTTTCTACACAAAAGGAGATGTATATACTCTACCATTGAAAAGTTTATGCTCACCAATGCTGCATTTATTTGATAAAAATAGTACAGTAAACAAATTGTGGAAATATTATTATAATTTAAAACAAC
The DNA here is from genome assembly GCA_039654775.1 of Spinibarbus caldwelli. Taxonomy (NCBI): domain Eukaryota; kingdom Metazoa; phylum Chordata; class Actinopteri; order Cypriniformes; family Cyprinidae; genus Spinibarbus; species Spinibarbus caldwelli. Next base: position 16,976,865 of record CM077229.1, on the reverse strand, counting down.
TGTTCTATTTTAATACATTTTAAAATTCCTGGCAAAGCTGAATTTTTACCAGCCATTACTTCAGACTTCAGTGTCACATTATCATTCAGAAATCATTCTAATATGCTGATTTAGTGTTCAAGAAACATTTTTATTGTTGTAAATGTTAAAAAATAGTTGTGCTGCATAATATTTATGTGGAAAACATATGTTATTGCAAAATTCAAAATCTTTTTACTGTCACTTCTGATCAGTTTAATGCATCAATGCTTAATAAAAGTATTTAATTTATTTAAAAAATAAAAAATAAATAAATAAAAATCTTACTGACACCACACTTTCTAACTGTTTGTTCACTTTTTTTTCCAGCATTGTTTCCAGTATATGTACAGACCAGAGGCATTTCCTCTGAGGAGGCAAGGGAGGCAGTGCCTCCAGAAAATATTGGATGAGAAAAAAAAAAATTGTATTAATAAAATAAAACAATGCCAATATTACAAAATATAACATTAAAAAGTGTGTAAATCACTCGTTTTTCTAAACACCAGCAGGTAAATTTACAGTGGGAGTCCACATCTCTCTCGACTCCCCTGACCCCCTATAGCGTGTTGTGAGTTTGGTGGGGGGTAATTGAGAATGAATGGGGGAAGATCACGTGAGAGGGCGCAATGCCTCCATCACGATATGATTGGATATGACTGGTTATGTTCGGCTGTGATTGGTTCATGTGATAAATCCTGCCTCTTTGGTTCATGCGTGTTCCTCGTTCGCGAATCAATCTGAATGAACAATATAATGCCGTTAATGGGAAGACTAATTTTAAAAAGTAAGTAAACAACTCTCACACTTAGATAGAACCACTTTGTTATGTCAAAATAGGACTATGGGCCAGTTTCACTAAACGGAAAATTAGCACAAGAGAGCTGAAGTTTTGCAAGAAGTTTTGATAGACCTGGTATTGCGTGACTCCTAATTGAGGGTTCCAAGTCCTCTTTTATCTCCTGAAGCAAATTAAAAATAACATGGCTTGGCAAACTATATGTTCGGATAATGTGTTCTTCTGGCATTCCAAATAAATTAATACTTGTGGAAAAAATCCTCTCCCTTCTACCACACGCTCTCTGTTCTCTTCAGTGCCTCCTCCTTGCAACAATAATTGCAGCCATTTCAAGCGCAAAATAGTTTAAGACATGCTTTTTTTGGCCGTTAAATAATGGCGCAAATACCAGTAATTTGACAAGCGCAAACTTTAGTAAATCTGTTGCGTGATTTATTTGAATACTCTGCTCCCATAAATTTTGCGTCTAAAAGGGAAACTCCTACAAATGCATATTCAATAAGGTCAGGCGCAAAAAGTAACTGTACCTTTTCAGCACTAATCCCAGCAGGCACAAAACAGGCACACAACGTCATAAGACGTTGATATTTGGTTAAATTTCGGTTGCGACGTCGGGTGACCAAAATTCAACGTAAATTCAACGTCTAATGTCAATGTTAAATTGATGTCCAATACCGATGTCAGCTGACGATGAGATTTTGTTGTTTTTAGGTTGTGCAACCAAAATCCAACGTTAAGTCAACGTCAAATTGATGTAAAATATTGACGTCAACACGATTTTCATTTTCAACCAAAATGCAACGTCTGTCCAACGTCATGTCCAACGTCAACCTGACGTTACATAGACGTCTGGTGCCTGCTGGGATTTGTCACTGCGCGTCTTTAGTAAATCTTGACAGTACTATTTTAACGCCAAAAGATGGTTTGCGCTGGCGCAAGCTGTTAGTAAAACTGAAAACATGATCTGTGGGAGTTTTTAGTGAGTAATCAGCTTGGTAAAATTAAAAGTAAATCTCTGTGTCTGTGACCTAGCTTTGATGACCGATGAACCAAAAAAATTAAAATAAAAAATAGTTAACTATTAAAAAAATAATAGCTGAACATAAGTTCACAAATAACTTATATTATTTAAATTGTTACTGCCTTGAGGTATAATTTTGGATGTAAAATGCTTAAAAACACTAACTTGATGAGATTCATACTTGGCTTTAATAAATAGAATATTAATTACATTGTTAATGGAAAAATATAAAATAGATTATTTTTTTTTCTTTTTCTGATATAAGTAGGTTAATGTTTATTTAACCAAGAACATGTGACTGGGACATGAATTTACGTTTAATACAGACATAATATATATAAAAATAAAGCCATTTACAATAAGTCTAACTGAGATTTCATTCACCCTACAAGAGGGAATTACTGTATGTAAAGATGTTATGTGAACTATTTATTTCCAGGGACCCAAGAGAGAAGTAGTGCTGTTGATGTACAATGGCAGTGCACCTCAGAGACAGCTCAGCTCGCTCGCTCTCTCTCTCTCTCTCTCTCTCTCTCTCTCTCTCTCTCTCTCTGAGGAGTTCGTTCCTCTCCACTGGAGTTCAGCTCATCACAACCATGATCACTGACTTCCTACAGAGACCGCTTGAAATCAACATGAAATGGCTTTTACAACCCATTTTACTTCCATAATGTGACATGTTTATAATTAAAAAAAACAGTTTGACTATTGGTTAACATTAACCAAGATCCTACTCAGCTAGATTACACGCATTGATGAATTGTGCATAATATGACCGGGAACATGGATTTAAAAAACAAGGCAAAGTGTGTAATTTCTGCAGCACAAATGCAATTTCACAAATAATTGTTTCGCTATTGTTTGAATTGTTTTGTCAGAAGTTGATGAGCTGGACTGATGAAATGAACAAAGCAATGTTTGAAAGTGCTGCAGAGCGACAGCGTTTACACTCCGCTTAAGATTGGTTTACTCATAGTTGTCTTTGCACCTTAATCTAGGAAAGGAGAAAGGATTTTAAAACATGACTGAAATGCCCAGGTTTATGTTATCGGGGCTGAGCGTTCTCACTGTTATTAGTGTGGACAGCAGTGCTTGGCTCCTCACTGGAGCAGCACCATGGACAGCGACAGGCCTGTCAGCCTCAGGTCTCCCCTGCGGGACTGACACTGCACACACTGCAGCTCTATAGTCATTCTGCTGCTTTAACATCTGTCCATAAAGGACATCTGTCCAAAGGAGGGATATTCTAGCTGCACTCAGGTCTGTTTCCTTCTGTAGTTAGTAACTGAACTGAACATATTTTGCTTAATTGTTAATTATTCTGTGGTGCTTTATGATCTGTGGTGCAGTGCTCCCCAGAGCCACACTTTATCAAGAGGCTTTGTGCTAATAAATTTCAGCAAATTACATTTTCTGCAAAGTGGACAAAAAGTATTGAGACTGTTGGATGCTATAGAGAAGTCACAACATTATATATTATTTTATTATTATTATTATTATTATTTATTTTTTGGTAAAACTAGAGTAATTTTTTATGCATATAGAAAAAAATTTGGTCACTTTATTTAAAGGTCCAGTTCTCGCCATTAACAAACCATTAACTATGACATTTGCCTCAATAAACTGCTAATTTGCTGCTTATTAATAGTTAGTAAGGTAGTTGTTAAGTTTAGGTATTGGGTAGGATTAGGGATGTAGAATATGGTCATGTAGAAATATGTGCTTTGTAAGTACTAATAAACAGACACTATGTTTATAATATGCATGCTAATAAGCAACTTGTTAATAGTGAGAATTGGTCCCTATACTAAAGTGTTACCAAATTTTTATGCAATTAAATGTCAAAATATGTTAAAAGGAAATCACAGGGACTAGCAGAGTGAGAAAGAGAATAAAGAGAGGTTTGTCAGTACATTTGTTACACAGTTTTCCACATTGATTTTATGTTTCTTATACTCACTGCAAGAGCATAAATGCCAGCTCACGGACTCAGCTGTGGATTTTAGATTATAGTCACCAAACCATTCAACAATCTTCCAAAGGATTTTTTTTTCTCCATTTAAAATAAAAATTAAAAATGGGATTAATACATTGTACAATATACAATAATTAGGCCAATAATTTATGTGAGTCCACAGTGGGGAGAGAGAAAGCAAAAGAAAGAGATACACGTCCTTTTTTTAATGATTCAATGACTCACTTAAAAAAAACCAAACAAACAAACAAACAAACACACACAATGTTCACCTGTCGCCACCTACTGCCATAGCGATGTAGAGTTTAATATCATTTAATACCTGTAGAGTTTTAAATGAAATGGAATTAATATTGGTATCTATCTATCTATCTATCTATCTATCTATCTATCTATCTATCTATCTATCTATCAATAGTTCTGTCTGTTTTTTTTTTTTTTAATTTTATTGTATTTTATTTCTTTATTATAATATGGACTCTAATTTTGTCCCCTGCCGTCGAGAATCTAAAGGTTTGTATTTGTGAACCGAAACCATTTCAACATATGCCGGTTTGTCAATATTAGGTGCGAAGACGCACTGAAACATTTATTTTCTCTGTATTTACATAAGTGTTTTATGTTTAATCGTCATTTTAATGGCGTTATGTCCTAGTGGAGTCAGGTAATCTAATTAAGACGGTGTTTCCTAAATGCTAAATTGTTTCTAAATGTTAAATAAAATAAACAAAACTACACATTTCCATGCGTAAACGCGGAAACCTGCGGAGATCCTACTATTTGTTGTGACATTGCACAGCTGCAACTTTAAGACAGAAGCGAACTCCCCCTCTGTTCTCGAGCATTGGACTCTACCAGCCACCGCTGCTCTCGCCGCTGAATCCTTAACGTGCCATTTTATTACTAATGGGCATATCTGCAAATCAAAATGTCATCGATATACGGGACAGTATCGCGTTTCTGAGGATGCGAGCGGTGGATATTCATGCGGGTTTCGCCGGAGCAGTGCTGATTTTGGCCAGTGAAGCTTCCTTGTAGTGAATCGGATGATTGGAGCAGCTGTGCGCTCGCGCTTAGATTGCAGCTGTCATTGATATTGCACAGTGAACAGTGAGTATAAGACAAGCCATACACAATACAATGCAACAGTCATTGTGTCCGACTTGTGGAAATGCAGTATTCTTTGTGCACCATTCTCAAGGTGATTCAGAAATGCCTCTTTAGTGAAAGGAAACTTCCAACAGATGTGAAAGGTATTGCTGTAGTAACAGAGATCAATGATTGAATGAATGAATGAATGAATGAATGCATGCATATTCTTGGGAGCTGATGATAATCTTTCATATCTCATACAGGGAAAAGGTGCATAGATCAATGGAAGACACTGACAGAGAGAAAGGAAAGAGAGAGGAGGGAGGGAGAGAGAGAGAGAGAGGCAAAGACAGGCATGATGTAATGCGCTTGAGACAATGGTTGAGGATTCTCTCCAATTAGAGTCACAGCAGCAGAATTGGCTGTTTTGAAAGAGATGAGATCACTATAACATGCCGGCTTGCTAGGTGTAGTGGGAATGTCACAGGAATTGTCCCTGCATATCCCACTCGCCTGTGGTCCGGCTGTAATGGACCTTATTCACATGTGCCAGAGGACTGTGTGAACGTGAATGTGGAGCTCTGATGTGTTGGCTGTTCAGTCAAACAAAGCATGTTTGAATGATTGAGGCTTTTATTTAAATTTGAAGAACTAATTGACACGTTTAATTGTGATGTTACTCACAAAATTAATTTCTACGCTAATATGTAATATTTTACAGTTTTACTGTCGTCAGGCAATATTGTGCTAAAATTGACAGGTCATACAATTACATCATGTGTGTTAAAGGAATTGTTTTTAAAATATTTTCTAGTAAACATCATCATAAGGTCAAGGCCAAATAATTATATATGTATAACCAAATGTATAGCACTAACTGCTTTCAAACCTCATTTTTGCTACTTTGCGGATACTAAACATTACTGTGGCAGTTATATTGATGAAGGATTGTGGTGGCCACACTGGTGTTCTTGCCTCTAATGGTCTATATTGTAGACAGACAGGCTGAGAATAGGATGGCCTCTGTGTCCCACTGACCCTGTTAGTTGTGCTGGTGTGTAAAGGCTACCTCAGCCGTTTCCACTGTATTTTATCAAATGTACAGCTGGTTTGTATGACCTTAGTAGGAGGTGTGTGGTGGAAAGGATCTTTTTCACACCACTGAATGTGTGCAAGTTGGTTCTAGTTTATGGCAGTGAAAAATTACAGTGGAGTCCAGTCTGAGACCACTTTTGAAAATCTGGGATATACAATCATATTTAAATAAATATAATTATATAATATAACATATAAATATAATATTAAAGTTCTTATTCTTGTTATTATTACAATTATTTTTATTATTATTATAAATATATAATGTCATAAATGAGAAATTTTTAAGATCACACAGTGGAGTCCAGTCTGAGACCACCATTGAAAATCTGGGATTAAAAATATAATTTGAATCACCAAATAAACAAAAATGTTTAAATATAAAATAAAGAGAAAAAAAAGTAAAAAAATTATATAATTTTATTATGTATTTATTTATATATCATTTTATGTATTTATTAAATGTAATTAAAATAAATAAATAAATAAAAATTTAAGATCATATACCATGTTTAAGATCATTAATCAAATGAAAGCAAATGTGAGATATTGACCATGTGAACAAACTAGTGGAGTTCATACAGCTTGAAATTGTCATTAAAATCTACAAGGACAAACCAAATACTTGGACATTTTAAAATTAATGTACATTTTTCTCAAAAATTAAGTTGCATTAATAATAATAATAATAATAATAAAACGCTTTTTCACTAGTGGTCTCTGACTTTTGGACCCCACTATATATCAAATGCAGCATCATAATTTCCGTGGTTGGCGCAATTCTATTATTCTTGACCTGTTTTGTATCACTACAAAAATCCACAGATTTCATTGAACTCACTCACCTCAGCCCTCCCTTTCCTCTCAATCTGTACCTCTCTCTCTTTCTCCCTCCCCCCACAGCTATCCATTCATTCAGACAGTGTGTGTGGAATATGATCGCTCTTGTTGTCATCAGTGGGGCTTTTACTCTGAGCATTGCCTTGTGCTCCACTCAATACTCCGATTGAAATGTGGGTTTAAAATACAGCGTACAGCACTCTCCAACCAATTGTGCCATTGAGGAGTCTTGGGTTTGTGCCCATCTGCTTTAAATTACACTGCAGGATGTTATGCCAAATATCCTCGAAATATTCTGTGCCCTTGACCTTTTGTTAAAATGTGAGCTGCAATGTGTTAACAGTCAATAATCCACATTCCTTTGTTCATTTATTCAGACCAGCCCACACACTTGGACCATCACTGCTCACAAACCCCCTGCTTTCAACTTGGTACAGTCCATTATTGGATTATTTGTCTGTGTTTGCTCATTAACCAATCATGAAGGGATTGATCAACAAAATATATTCTGCAAAAATCTGTTTTACTACCAAAATGTGGCGTAGTTCCACTCGGAAATCCCACTAGAACGAGGCCATAGATCCATTGAGAAATTATTACTGACCTTGTTGGATCAGTCCAAAGTAAGCCATCATAAAGCAATTATTGCCCAAATGGGACATAGGATTCCATTGTTCTTTATGTTCATCTAAATCTAGTAGGCTGAAGTTGAACTCTGGATCATTCCGCAGTTAAATATTTGAAGTCTTGCCAGCCTCGCTGCTGATGTCTGATGTTAGTGGCTGTTTGGTGTTATGAAATATAGATAGGAGTCTTCTTCACTTAAGATGCTGTAATGTTTTTTCTCTTCCCCTCTTCCAATCCTGCTGCGTCATTCTTTCTTTCTTCCTTCCTTTCGCCCTTTTCTTTCTTCTTGGAGCTTTGTATAGATTACAAAGTTAAGATGTGGTTGCTTTCGTTTCTTTGGTGGTTCTGTTGAGTTTTGTTCTTAATTTTTCATTTGAAGCGTGTAGTAACGTGCTAATAAATTTCAGCAACTAACTTTTTCTGCAAAGTTGGCAAAAATTGAGACAGTTTGATGTTACAGAGAATTCACAACATTAGCAAAATGGTACAATTTCTGCTCTGCGATATGCAATTAAATGTCAAAATATTTGAAAAGAAACTCTCTTAGAGAGACAAAGAATAAGGAGAATTTTGTCAGCACGTTTGTTTCGGAATATTTAGCAATGATTTTGTCTTTCCCATGCTCACTGCATCGCCAGCTCTTTATCTAATTTGTAAATATTAGTCGCACAAAACTTTAAGATTTTTTTGAAATGTGGTTGTCTTCAGTAGGTTTGTTAGCTCATTTCAGTTTTATTTATAATCCTTCATTACTTGTTTTTGGACCATGTAAGAACACCATCAAAATGTTTTTTTTGGATGCGATTAATCGCGATTAATCGTTTGACAGCACACACACACACACACACACACACACACACACACACACACACATATATATATATATATATATATATATATATATATATATATATATATATATATATATATGTGTGTGTGTGTATGAACAGTGCCTTGTGAAAGTATTCATACCCCTTCATTTTTTTTCAAGGTTTTTTTTTTTTTTTTTTTTTTTTTATGTTGCTGCCTTATGTTAAAGGGATACTCCACCCCAAAATGAAAATTTTGTCATCACTTACCCCCATGTCATTCCAAACCCGTAAAAGCTTCGTTCATTTTTGGAACACAATTTAAGATATTTTGGATGAAAACTGGGAGGCTTGTGACTGTCCCATTGACTGCCAAGTAAATTACACTGTCAAGGCACAGAAAAGTATAAAAAACATTGTCAAAATAGTCCATCTGCCATCAGTGGTTCAATCTGAATTTTATGAAGCGACGAGAATACTTTTTGTACGCAAAGAAAATAAAAATAACGACATTTATTGAACAATTCGTCTCCTCTCTGTCTTTCTGTCTCAGCGTAGCGCCATTTTGGAGAGCATCCGATGGACGCAATGTGCGTACGCTATTCTCTGTCAGTCTCAATAAGACTCTTTTTTTTTCATTTTCTTTTTTTCTTTTTTATTTATTTATTTTTTTTCCCATAACTCATTGTCAATAATGCATCCATGTAAATTAAAATACAAACAAGAACAGCAAGGTGACTACAGACTTTCACCCCAGTCTTGCAGTGTTCAAGAAAGTCAAGATCTTGGTTTGGTTTCAGATGATCACAGAAAGACCCAGATCTGATCATCTTCCTTGCCCAATAATTGAACCAGATCAACATATCTGTACAGTTATGTAAATAAATATGTGCAGTGTGCTGAAAAAAAAAAAAAAGCACAGAGGAGCGTTTGAAAGCCGCGTCTATCAGCGCGGATTCGTCTACGTGCAGATATATTAGGGATCCGCTGATAGACATGGCTTTCAAACGCTCCCATGTGCTTTTGTGTAAGCGCTCGGTGAAGAGCATGAAGCGATGACCAATCACAGTCAGATCTGTTGAGCCGTGAACACTATGGCCAATCAGCTGTGTTTAAGAATCCACTCAACAGCGCTCAAATGTTAGCGGGAAATGGACGTTTTTAAAATGACAGTACCGAAGTCGGTACTTTTGACAACACTAGTGCCTTGACAGTGTAATTTACTTGGCAGTCAATGGGACAGTCACAAGCCTCCCGGTTTTCATCCAAAATATCTTAAATTGTGTTCTGAGGACGAACAAAGCTTTTACGGGTTTGGAACGACATGGGGGTAAGTGATTAATGACAAAATTTTCATTTTGGGGTGGAGTATCCCTTTAAATTCCTTTAAATTACTTTTTTCCCACATCAATTTGTACACCATACTGACAAAGCAAAAACAGAATTGTCACAACTTCGTAAATTTATTAAAAATAAAAAACTGAAATAAGTACATTGCATAAGTATCCATACCCTTAACTAAATATTTAGCTGAAGCACCTTTACAACCTCAAGCCTTTTTTTGTTTGATGCGACAAGCTTTGCTCATCAGCATTTGGCAATTATCTGCTATTCTTCTCCTCACCTCTTCACCTCTCAAGCTCTGTCAGGTTGGACGGGGGCAGATGCACATTTTCAGGTTTCTCCAGAAATATTTTTTTTGGACCTCAGGGCTTGGTTTTTGCTCTGATATGCATTATCAGCTGTTAGACCTTTTCTTAAAGATGTCTGTGGCATCATTTATTTATTTATTTAGGAATAAATAAATAAATAAATAAAATAAAAATAAAAACAACTAAAAGCAGTTGATTTAGAAAAAAAACAACAACTATAAACCAGCTAAAACCTTGATTTAGCAAACAAAAACGCTAAAAACCAGTTAATTTAGCAAACAAAAAATAGCTGAAAACCAGCTAAAACCAGATGATTTAGCAAAAAAAAGGATAAAAACCAGTTAAAACCAGGTGATTTAGCAAAAAAAACAAAAAAAAAAAGAGCTAAAACCAGCTAAAATCGGCTGATTTAACAAAAAAAAAAACAGCTAAAAACAGTTAATTTGGCAAATTAAAAAAACAGCTGAAAACCAACTAAAACCAGTTAATTTAGCAAAAAAACAAAAAAACAAAAAACAAAAAAACATCTAAAATCAGTTAATTTTGCACAAAACAGCTAAAACTGGCTGATTTAACAACAAAAAAAACTGCTAAAATCCAGCTAAAATCTGTTGATTTTGAAAAAAGTTGGAAACCAGCTAAAACCAGTTCATTTCGTGAAAAACTGCTGATTTAAAATATATAAAAAATAAAGTGTTTATATTTTTTATATATATATATATATATATATATATATATATATATATATATATATATAAAATCTATAGAGAGAGAGAGAGAGAGGTGTTATTTTAATATTATTTATATATTATTACATTATTTAATATTTTTAGTTACATTTTATTTTTTATATTTTCCAGTTTCATTTTATTTTTAGTTACAATATTTTAAGCTTTAGTCATTTTACTATATTTCTAAGTTTTGAATTTTAAGTTTAATATTTATTTTATTTCAGCTTTATTTCAATTAACAAATTATTCTTTCATTTAGGTAACAATAATATAATATAATCTAACAACAATTATAAGAGAAGTGTGAAAAATAGTCAAAAAATATGTGATTGGCTGATTACCCTGTCAGTTACATAATTGCCACCTATTATGTTCACAACTGCTCAGAAAATCTGTGAGTGGTTAAACTAGTGGAAATGGATGGACTAATTACAGAGTTTACAAATCACCCACTCAGAAATCACCTCTTTCAGTCACATACAAATTTAAATGAACTTGAAATGACTTGAAATAATCTGTAAATGAGACCTCACGCGTCTTGCAGCGTCTCATTTGCAGTCTAACGTAGCGACTGTTCTTGAGGCAGTTATTGGGATACTGATAACTGATCAATTTTAAATTTGCTTCACCAAATGGAACTGCAAAACTAATAACAGTTTCTAAACAATCATTAATTTAAATTCAAACACGATTTTACTTCCCTATAGTATACCCATACTGTATACACATATGTCAATTTCATTCTATAATTTACAGAAGACATATGGCCTACAATCTGATTTTTTCCATGTTTACAGATAGCAGGCTTACAAGTCCATCCTAATCTGGCTGTCACTGGCAATGGGCCTGCAGACACTATGCGAACAGGCTGTTAGCCAGAGTCCCACCATCTCCCAGCTAGACACTAACTGCTAACTTTAGACCCGCAAACGCTCTGGGCTGCGGCCAGCTCTCCTGTCTCCAACCAAGCATACAATGGAGAGCCCTGAAGCAGTCTGGAAAAGTCAGATTTTTTTCCTCCTGTTATAAATAAAGAGACAATTCAGAAGACAAATTAACGTGTAAAGGTCTGTCACGAGTTAGACCACATCTAAATTTCAAAATGCTTGACAAATGTCACTTAGATAACAGATGATTATAGCAAGAAGACCTCACCTTCTGTAAGTTGGCTGCTACTTCAAAAATAAAATGTTCTTTTATGAAATGTTAGAATAGCTCAAGACTGAAACAAATACCATTGTTCTAACAAGCTGCTTAATTAAAATGTAATTAACTTTAATGAATTAATTATTCTGTGGAACAATAACCTTTTGAGCAAAGAACACAAGACTGATTCTGCAAATAGTAAGCAAGGAAGACAAAAAGTCATAAAAATAGCAAACTAAATATTATAGTAAAAATGAATAGAATAGAATAGAATATTATTATATTATTATTATATTATATTATATTATATATATTATTATTATTATTATATTTTTTAATTATTGCTTCAATTTACTTAAAATGATTTTACTTCAGTTATTAGCTGATTCTGCAAAGAGGAAGCAAGGAATACAAAGTCATAAAAAATAATTAAAAAATAAGATTAATATTATAGTAAAAATTAATATAATATAATATAATATAATTATTGCTGGGCAACGATTAATTGTGATTAATAGCATCCAAAATAAAAGTTTTTGTTTATATAATATATGTGTGTGTGTACGCTGTATATTTATTATGTATATATAAAGACACACACATACAGTATACATTTTGAAAATATTTACATGCATTTATATGTATATATTTATATTCATATAACTTATATATAAATATATTTAATATATAAACATAACATATTTTTCTTAAATATATACATGCATGTGTGTGTATTTATATATACATAATAGATATACATAGTACACACACACACATATATTATGTAGACAAAAACTTTAATTTTGGATGCTGTTAATCACAATTAATCGTTGCCCAGCTCTAAATATAATATAATATAATATAATATAATATAATATAATATAATATTAATTAGTGCTAGAATATAATAAGTATCTTCTTTATTTTTTAATTATTACTTTAATTTACTTAAAATTATTTTCAGTTATTTGCCAAGGCAACATTTCAAATTTTTTTAAAGTTTTCATGTTTTTCCATCTAATATTTACATTTTACTATATTTTTTTTATATTCAATTAACAAATGATTTTTAATATTTTGTTTACAATAACAACACTGGATATACTGTGATTGGCCGATTCTCCTGCAACTGCTCAGAAAATCCATAAGTGGTTAAAGTGGTGGAAAAAGACGGACTAATTACAGTGTTAACAACTCACCTATACTCGGAAATGAGCACTTTTGGTCACAAACAAATTAAAATGAAGCTGAAATGACTTGAAACGATCTGTAAATGAGCCCTCATGCATCTGGAAGCATCTTCTCATCTCTGTCGCAGTCAAACATGGAGGTAGTTATTGGGATATTGATAGTTGATCAATACAAAACAAATCACCATCACTTCTTACCCTTGGCCCCTAGAGCTTTCTGGTCAGGAAAACAATTTTCAATTAAAAATGAGTGTAAACTACAGATAGTTAGCACAGCAATCACAATAAACAAGAGGGAAAAAATCAAACCCAAAGCCAAGAGGGATTGCTTTTTCCTGATATTTTGAGAAACATCTGGATATAACAGAGAGAAGCGAGCAAGGAGAGAGACAATGGAACTGGAATAGAAGCGACGTCTCAATGCCATATGCCAATCAATAAATTATTCATCTGGGACAGAGTCTGGGACTTCCTCTCAATCACTGCGCAAACACTCACACACACACTCGTACACTCATCTGCCTACAGTGGGGAAAAAAGAGCTACATTTATTTTCACACAACACTGACACATTCAGTCACACTCAGAGAGTGACGTCAGAGACAGACACCTGCTGCAGCGCAAAGCAGCGACGCTCACAGCCGTCTGGATGTGCCAGTTTACACCACCTCTGACGTCACTGTTACACACCATCAGGGAGCACAACAGCTACACAATAACAAAATGACAACTTTTAGGGCTTATTGAAGAAAGTATATCTACTGAAAAAACGCAAGGAATCACGTCATACCCATGATTTATTGACTATAAATAGAAATAACTATTTATAGTAATACATAGCTATATTAATAGCACAATGGAGTTTTTATTCTTTGAATTTTATTTTTGATGTTTAAATATAATGAAAACTACAGATGAAACGAAAAGAAACATTTCTTATTCTTTGTTTTGTTTTTTTTGGCATTTTGCAAGTTAACATCGCAGCATAGTAAAGCAGTTGTTGGCCCAATGAGACTATAATATAATATAATATAATATAATATAATATAAATGTGTAAGAAAAAATAGCAAGATCAAAAACGTCACAAGATCAGGAAGCGCCTACACCACTTCAACTGGCTGATTATTCTGTCAATTACATAATGTCAGCCTATCATGTTTAAGCATGCAGCATGTCAATATTACAACAATAAAAGTGTTTGTACAACCAATGGTAGCGTAGAAGAGTGTCAATTTTTTTTAATTTTTTTTCCAATTCACATTTTTACATAAATGTTTAAAGAACTTTCTGAAATTGTATCCCCTTACTTTAATAATAAAAACAATAATAATAATATTTTTGAAAATGTAATAATTAATTATATATATGTGTATGTGTGTGTGTGTGTGTGTGTGTGTGTGTGTGTGTGTGAGAGACCCTGGACCACAAAACCAGTCATAAGGGTCAATTTTTTGAAATTGAGATTTATACATCAAATCTGGAATCTGAGGGTGCAAAGAAATCAAAATATTGAGAAAATTGCCTTTTAAGTTGTCCCAATGAAGTTCTTAGTAATGCATTTTACTAATCAAAAATTAAGTTTTGATATATTTACGGTAGGAAATTTACAAAATACTTTAATGGAACATGATCTTTACTTAATATCCTAATGGATTTTGGCATAAAAGAAAAATCGATAATTTTGACCCATACAATGCAGTTTTGGCTATTGCTACAAATATAACCGTGCTACTTGAGACTGGTTTTGTGGTCCAGGGTCACAAATATACATACACATTAGGGGTGTAATGGTACACGTATTCGTACCGAACCGTTTCGGTACGGGTCTTTCGGTTTGGTATGCATGTGTCCTGAACGAATACGGGTTTTTTTATTTTTTTAATTTTTTTTAGGAAATTCAAATAATAAATGCCGTTTTGACAGTCTTTGTGGTATGACAGATCACTGAATAAACGCCTTGGAGAGCCGCTTCTGGGACGGTTCAGAAACATGCCGGTATTAACCCAACACAAGCATTGACTAGAGCGGCCGCGATCAGCTCCGGTTCCCGTGTCTGAGCCGTGACGCGTGACAGAGCGGAGCGCGAGTGAACGTGATCATTCCTTCCTCTGTACTACTAGTTTTAACCCGAATAAACATGACTGAACATCTCATGCCTCATGTAATTGCTCAATCAGTGTTTCAACCATGGGAAGACATCAACAAAACAGTGTGGACATAAAATGTCACGTAGCATTTCATTTACCTCAGCAAGTCATCAGTGTCCGCAGCTCGTTAGTTCACTAGAGAAATGGAGTCTAGAGAGGAGCATTTTGTGAAATATTACACCATATATGCATTATATTTTACTAAACCTGTTAGTCTTAATTATTTAATGTATGTTTAAATGAATCTGTTATGAAACATGCTATGACAGCCAGTGTGTAACTGAACATATTGAACAAGTTGAGTGTTAATCATCTATTTTAAAATAAATAGTAATTAAATTTAAGTTTGGGTTAAGTTGTTAAGGCCTAATTGTAACCTTAGGGCTCCCTAAAGTTTTAAGCATAAGCTGAGGTAGATTTTTATCACTAAGAAAATTTAAACTATAACTGAATGTATTTAAAGAAAGAGCAACTTGTTCAGTAAACCACTGTTTATTTAAAAAAAATAAAAATAAAGTTTTTCCCCCTGCTGTACCGAAATCGTACTGAACCGTGACGTTAAAACCGAGGTACATACCGAACTGTCATATTTGTGTACCGTTACACCCCTAATACACATACATACATACATACAGTGCCTTGCGAAAGTATTCATACCCCTTCATTTTTTTTTTCACGTTTGATGTTGCTGCCTTATGTTAAACTGCTTTTAAATGACTATTTTTCCACATCAATCTATACGCCATACACCATAATGGTAAAGCAAAAAACAGGTTTTTAACATCTTCGCAAATTTATTAAAAATAAAAAACTAAAATGATTCCATTGCGTAAGTATTCATACCCTTATCTGGGACAGTTGGAATTTAGCTCAGGAGCATTCATATTGCTTGTAGATGTTACTACACTTTGAGTGGAGTTAACCTGTGGCAAAATCAATTGAATGGGTATGATTTGGAAAGGCACACGTCTTAAATCTTGAATATGTGCTTACATTGTTGCCATTCTCAGTACGGGTGTAATATATAAGCCACCTGAGATAAATTGCACAGGTGGTGGTTGTGGTCTGTAGCAGGTCATGATGCTGCAGGAGACGGTAAAACACAGCTGCAGAGCACCATGTTACATAAGTAACAGAGGAAATTATGCTTTCTGGTCCAGTAAACGGCACAAGCATGAAATCTAGAGTGAAGGAAGCTCACCCTCCCATGACATCTTTGCTTTACCATACGCATATTCTCTACAACACTGGATGGATTTATTTTCTGTATAGTTAATAATAACAGGACCTGAGACTTTGTCTTTCTCTCTTCATCTGTTTTGTCTTCACTCTCTCGGTTGTAAACATGCATAAACACATCTCGTCCTTGCCAGGAGATTCCTCCACCCGCTCCGCCTGTGTTGTATCATCACAGCCCAGGCGTGGAGCTCTGTGGCCCCGCGTGTTTTTAATGCTCATCTCCCCTACAGCTACCAGCCGCTACAATCCTGACAGCTTTGAGTCTAACAGGAGCAGACGCACATCACCACTATGTACATACAGTCTACATGCTGTCTTCTCGCAGATGCTCCGAGCAGTTAAATGCTTTTACGGATAGACAGACACAAAAGCAGTATGTTTATGTACATAAAGTGTTGATAGTATCATACTGTTTAAAAGTTTGGGTTGGTAGGATTTTTTTTTTACTGATTATGAAAGAATTCTTTTGTGCTGCATTTATTTGTTCAAAAATACAGGTAAATGGTAATATTGTGAAATATTTTCACAATTTAAAAACAATTTAATAATAATAATAAAAAAATTCTATTATAATATATTTTAAAATGTAATGTGATGGCAAAGATGAATTTTCAGCAGTCATTACTCCGGTCTTCAGTGTCAAATGATCCATCAGAAATATTATTATTAGTGCTGTCAAATGATTAATCGCATCCAAAATAAAAGTTTTTGTTTATATAATATATGTGTGTCGTACTGTGTATATTTATTATGTATATATAAATACACATGCATACAGTATATATTTTGAAAATATTTACATGTATATATTTATATTCATATATTTTATATTATATATAAATATATTTAATATATAAAACATTTTTTCTTAAATATATACATGCATGTGTGTGTATTTATATATACATAATAAATATACACAGTACACACACATATATTATGTAAACAAAAACTTTTTTTGGGATGTGATTAATTGTGATTAATCGTTTGACAGCACTAATTATTATCAGTATTATCAATGCTTTGATATTTTTGTGGAAACTGTGACACTTTTTGAAAATTCTTTGATGAATTGAAATAGAAATGAAATAGAAGTATTTTTAACCTTTATAGAAAGTTTAACATTATAAATTTTGTTACTGTCACTTTTGATCATTTTAATGCATCCTTGCTGAATTTATAATATTAATTTCTGTAAAACAATTCTCAAACGTTTGAATGGTAGTGTATATGTTTTGTATTAACATGAACCTCAATTAATTATTATTTATTTATGTATTTTATAATTAAATGATATAATTTTATAATTAATTACATAATTTTGAAGATGTGTTTGATGACTGTATTTTCATCCGTTTTTATAATTTAAAGCTCAAAAATAAATTCAATAATCTGAATAGTGCAAATTATTTTTGTTTTAATTTGTTATATTTTTATTAATTATTATTTAAATTCCTTATTAAAACGTGTCTCAAAATAACCATTGAATTATTATTATTATTATGTACTGAAATACTACTACTACTACTATTACTAATAATATGTAATGATATTATTATTATTATTATTATTATTATTATTAAATACATTTAATGTAATTATTATTATATTATATTATATATTTACATAGCAAAATATATACAATAATAGTAAAAATCTAGTTGTAATAGCCAATCACTATGTGGTACAAGTAACAAAGTTATTTTTGTAGTCATTTACCTTTGAAGAAATGTAAAAAAATAAAATAAATAATAATAAAATAAATAAATAAACTTGAGGATTTTATGACTTGTTTATAGTGTAAGGTAAAGTATTATTAAAACTGGTCTCAAAATGTACAATCTTTGCAGAACATAGTCAAGTCAAAGACAAGTCAAGACAATTTATTTAATATAACCCTTTTCACAATACACACTGTTTTTCCTCTTTCAGCAGGTAAAGATGATGTGCGAAGTGATGCCCACGATCAGCGAGGACACGGCGATGAGCCAGCGTGGCTCCCAGAGCAGCGCCTCTGACCCTGACTCGCATTTTGAGCAGTTGATGGTGAACATGCTTGACGAGAGAGACCGTCTGCTGGACACCCTGAGAGAGACACAAGAAAGCCTGGCCCTCGCCCAGCAGCACCTGCAGGACGTCATCTACGACCGGGACTCACTGCAGCGTCAGCTCAGCTCCGCACTGCCACAGGTACCACAACTACACCCAAACTGTGCTGTTCATAAAGAAACTCATTTAACCATATTTCTGACTGTTGCAAACTGAGTCTGAAATTTTCGTCCGAAATATTCACACGTTAAAAATAAATACAACCTCAGATTGTGTCAATCACGTTTACACACTGCCTCCGAAACTTTCATCTGTCATAAAAAAATTCGGATCTGGTTCGATTTTCTGCGTTTTTGGCATTCATAGCAAGCATTTTGAGAGGTGTTTTGACAATTCAGAGCCACTGTTCAAGCAAACGCCAAAATGCAGAATGGCGATTGACAAGCTCATTCACTTTGTCTCGCAGCACAAAGCACTGTGAAGATCCTTCCACACCGAGTTCACAGAAACTAGTGGTCTTCTTTTTAATATGTGGCTCCAGTATCACTAGCAAAGCATCAAACTAAGCCACTGACATCCTGAAGTAAACTTTGAATCGCTCTGGATAATCCCACAGCTCCTTAATAAAGAGGTGGAACTCTCCTTCCTCTCTATATCTCAGGATTGGATGGACCCAATTTTTCTTTCTTTTTCTCTTTTTAAAGGGATAGTTCACCCAAAAATGAAAATTCTGTCATTAATTACTCACCCTCATGTCGTTCCAAACCCATAAGACCTTCGTTCATCTTTTTTGATGACCCTCCCATAGACAGCAATGTAATTACCACGATCAAGGTGTAGAAACGTAGCAAGGACATCGGTAAAATAATCCACGTGTCATCAGGGGTTCAACCGTAATTTTACAAAACTACAAGATTACTTATGTACGCATCACACGTATACGTTGTTTACGTATCACATACGTATACAACGTATGCTGTTCTGTGTCAGCTGTGCCACACAAATATGTTTTCTACGTTGTTTACGCTTTGATCTGAATGAAAACAATGTATCTGCGTGGCGCAGCTGACACAAAACAGCATACGTTGTTTACGTATATGTGATATTCTCCAAAATGGCGGCATGGTGACGCGAAGGAGACAAATTATGTTAAGTCGTTATTTTTTTTCTTTCCGCACAAAAAGTATTCTCGTAGCTTCGTAAAATTACGGTTGAACCCCTAATGACACATGGATTATTTTACCGATGTCCTTGCTACGTTTCTACACCTTGATCGTGGTAATTACATTGCTGTCTATGGGAGGATTAATACGCATCAGACTCAGTGTGCAAGGTTTCTGTGCGTGAAGAATTTTTGGGAAAAAATGCATACAAAAATTTCGGACTCAGTGTGCAAGGACCTTTACATCAAAAAGTCTGGTCTACATGTCAGCTGTTTCAAACTAAGAACTGTCCGATCCACGATTAAACTAAAATAAAACTCTTGAATGTCTTAATCTTAGATATCATATTCAGATAAGGATATCTGAGTACCAGTGGTGTCGTGGAAAGAAATGATAAATGTTAATTTCACACTCATAAGATACATTCAGCTCGTTCCTTTGCTGAGCGTTTCAGTAATTTGTCCACAGCTGAGAGACTGTGAAAATATGGCCATGTCTCAGCTGGCCATGTGTGATTGCAGCAGCTGTAACTGGTGATACTAAAATCTGCGACCAAGTTTCTCCTCCCGAACAAAGAGAGCTAAAAATCACCAAGCACAGTTTTCAGCTGCGCTACTATTGCCCAGAGACATGGGAAAAAACGATGGCTTACGTAATCACGACTAAACCCAGATTAGCTTGAAGCTCAAAGGAAAAGTGTGTCAGTAATTCTAGTCACAAGTCCTTACCGTTCTCCTTCCAGAAGTCTCTGTGGTCCTGGCGGAGAATAAAAGAAGGTTTTGTTGTCTGTTAGTTCTCGTTTTCCCTCAGTGATATTCTTGTTCCTGGTGGAGACATGGTTTTAGTACTGCTTACTGTACTGAGGGCGACTGGGTGTGTGTTTAACACTATGAAAAAGGGGAGCTAACCCTTGAACACTATCCGTTTAAAAGTTTGGGGTTATTTAGGGCTGGGTGATAAACCTAAAATTTGATGTTTCAATATTTTTCCAAATTTTGACAATGATCAATATGTATCTCGATATTTTTGCATTTGCTTGAGAGTAATTAAAAAGTAGGAGTTTTAATCACGATTAATTCCACCTAACATTAAAGTTTTTAAATATACTTTTATATTGCAATAATTTCACATTCAATACAGTATATTTTTAATATTTGTTTAAACGCATCTTTTTTTTATGACTGAAGGCGAGTATCACTGATACCAATACTACTGATGTCTTTGTGATGTGTCTTTTTTTTTTTCCTAATATTTAACTATTGACTATATGTAATGTTGACTATACTAACCTTACAGTATAATTGAGAGCTGTCAAATTTAACATTTATTAGACTTTAAAAAATAACAACTTCTAATTTTAGTGAACTTAAAACAATCTTCTCATAAACCCGTTATAATAAATGTCATATTTACATGTGCCCTTCAGCAAGTAGGAAATATGCAGAAATTGAATAGAGTTATTAAACTCAATGTTTTAAATTAAATATAGATGAAACCTTAAAGCTACAAAAGTTATTGATTTCCTCTTTTTTTAATTTGTTCTTTGATTAACATTCCTGATAAACTGGCACTAAATATCACAACGAAAAGTAGGAGGAGACACTGAATACAATCATTTTCATATATAATAAATGACTTGCGCCGCAGAGCAAGCAGGTGAAACACAATAAATGCGATCATTGCTTTCGGAGGTGGATGCTGCTGTTTGGAAACACAGTCGTGTAAGACTGGGAGGCAATTATACAGAAATACTTTGACAACAGACTTCACTCAGGCATTTCAGAATGACCATAACAACATTTCAGACGCTGTGCAATGAAATCGGTCCGCTGGTTAGTCAGGTTAAGCCGTCTCATAGTGTAAAGTCACATGACTTTTTTGATGTGCATGAAGGAATTTATTCGCAAATGCGTTTCCATCTCCCATTATTCGCATTAATCCTTTTTTGCACAAGACAAAAACCACCTCAAGCAAGCCTAAAAACTTTTTTGCTGATTTTTTTTCAAAATTTGGCATTTCCATCATTCGTTTCTAAGGTGATACTTCAAAATGCGCATTAAAACAGGGTAATGGAAACTAATATGACGAAGTAAATGGTGATACAAGAACATAAAATAATACTATTTGATACCATTCATAAAATAATAACCATGTGAATTACAGACATTAGCATGTGACAGATTTCTCGCTGTTTTACTGTCCAGCGCTACATAATCAGAGA
Source organism: Spinibarbus caldwelli (assembly GCA_039654775.1). NCBI lineage: Eukaryota > Metazoa > Chordata > Actinopteri > Cypriniformes > Cyprinidae > Spinibarbus > Spinibarbus caldwelli. The sequence goes on along the minus strand of CM077229.1, from coordinate 16,955,050 downwards.
AGAATGGTGGTCTAGACTGACCGGGTCGATAACAATGTGTTTGTTTTCTTTGTGTTGTGACGGTACTCATACACAGTGTTTACTGATCACATTTTAAATGAGATGTTACTTCTCTCAATCAAGACCTCAATGCAAACGACTCCATTAATTAGCGTGGCAGCACTTTATTTTCCCTTGCCACATCAACTCCGTGCTAATGCTTTACAAGGCTCTTTGGTGGAATAATTCTGAAGATGTGTACCAGCAGGAAAGCCATGTTATTATGAGCAGTTGTAATTGAGAAACCGTGAACAGTGTCTGCTAATGTTTTTTAAACGGCTTTGAAATAGATTTTATTCACAGTGATTGTTTGGTGGTGTTTATAATGGCCACTTTACAAAGTTTACATTAATTGCATGATGAATGCAGGCTTTTGCTTATTTGATAAGCTAAATAGCAGTTTATTTATAGCTTTTTACAGAGCTTTTTTTGTAATCTGATTTTGGAGGAGCAGTGACTTTCTTATACCTCCTTTGAGCTCATTGTGTTCTCACAGAGCTCCTGAAGCGTGGCTATGAATGTAAGCGGGGAACAAGATAATTTAGTTGAAAAATCACTTGAGAGGTGGGAACGCATTGAAATTGGCCAATCACCTTTTCAATTAGATAATGCCACATATCTTATTAGCAAACAGTTTGCAAATTGACCTGAATGCATCAAATTGGACTTACTAATTACAAAGTAAACTATTTTGAAAATCAGGTTAGTTTGCAGACTGTTTGTTTGGAAATTTACTTTATTTCCGAATCTAAATTAACAAAATGATTTGAAATGAGTGTGTGAGAAAGTAAATAAAAGAAAGTTATTATTATTATTATTATTATTATTATTATTATTATTATTATTATCAGTATTATTAATAATAATAATAATAATTATTATTATTATTAATAATAATTATTATTAATATATATATACACACACACACACACACACACACACATATATATATATATATATATATATATATATATTATGCAAACAAAAACGTTTATTTTGGATACGATTAATCACGATTAATCATTTGACAGCGCTATATATATATTAGTGCTGTCAATCGATTAAAAAAATTAATCGCGTTAATCACAGTCATGGACTGTGATTAATCATGATTAATCACAAATTTAAAATACTAGGATTTACCTGTAAATGTGTTGAAATAAAGAAGTGCATGACAAACTAGTTTAAGTAAACAGAACCTTTCACACCTCCGCCAGGTATGAGACATAATCCTTATTATTCTTTTATCATTATTCTTCTGTTTTTATTCAGACATTATCAGCCTTTATACTGACAATAAAACGTTTACCAAGCCACATCGCTTCAATCTCAGTATACATTTACCCAACTATTATCAAAAGTATTTCTAAATAAATACTACAACATTTTCTTGCGACCTTACGTGAAGTATTATGACAAAATGCATTATAAAGAAGAATTGGACCTGTTCTGCAGGTGCATTAGAGCTAACATTAGCATCATGCTTCATAAGATAATTTATGAGATTAATAGTACACTTTTACTCAGAACTCACTTCAAACCATCATCGAGTGTTTGTAATAACTTCCTTTTACGATCACATGTAGAATTTGATCGTTTACTGTTGTTAAAATATGCTCTTTATAGCCTTTTATATCACTGCACAAATTAGCATTTCAGATGTACACATTCATCTCAAGAAAATCACATACAAATCATATCCTATCGTAATCGTGTGTTTATTATCTTGTATAATTTATAGTGGCTGTTGTCATGTTTATTTCTGCTGTGTAAAAGCCTTAACGTGTGTTCTGGCTGAAACTCACGTTGTTTGTGATGTTACAACCGCCTCTCCGTTCTTAAGTTGCCAGGTATACATTCCAACTATAATACACATTAGTAAAAGGATCTATTTTCATTTTTATTTGTCTATATACACTTTGGGCGGCCGCGGTAGATTATAAAAGTAACGTTAGCCCAAAAACCCGCGGCTCTGTAATTTTTCCCGCGACTGTATTTTCAAAATGGCCCACTTGTGCCGCTGCCCTGGAAACACTGGTTCACTGTCCCTCACCACACAATGATAGATAACCTTCTGCGCTGCGATGACGCGAAGTTGGGGTCAAACATTATCACATGATTAATTTGCGTTAAAAAAATATTAACGCGTTAAAATTTTTTGATTAATCGCATGCGTTAACGCGTTAACGTTGACACCCCTAATATATATATATATATATATATATATATATATATATATATATATATATATATGTGTGTGTGTGTGTGTGTATATATATATATATATATATATATATATATATATATATATATATATATATACACGTATATGTATGTGTGTGTGTGTGTGTGCTGTCAAATGATTAATCGCGATTAATCGTATCCAAAATAAACGTTTTTGTTTGCATAATATATGTGTGTGTGTACTGTGTATATTTATTGTGTATATGTAAATACACACACTTGCATGCATATATTTTGAAAATATTTACATGTATTTACATGTATATATTTATATTCATATAATTTATATTAGAAATATATTTACTATATAAACATAACATATTTTTCTGAAATATATAAATGCATGGGTGTGTATTTATATATACATAATAAATATACACAGCACACATACATATGTAAACAAAAACTTTTATTTTGGATGCGATTAATCGTCTGACAGCACTAATATATATATATATATATATATATATATATATATATATATGTATATATATATATATATATATATGTATATATACATGGCTTAAAAATACTGTGACAATAAATTCAATAATCTAAATATTGTGAATTATTGTTGTTGTTTTTATTAATTATTATTATTATTATTATTATTATTATTATTATTATTATTATTAAATATTTATTTATACATATATAATTATTTATTATATTATAAAAATAAATAAATAAATAAATGTAAGGATTTTGCAATTTGTTTATAGTTTTAGGTACAGTAGGCTGTTCACCTGCCTTTTAAAAACGGAAACTTTTTAAACATCAGTTTGGAAATGTGTAACATGATAAAACTAAACAAACAGAGACTTTGCTTCCTCTACACGGCATTGTTTTGTAGATGGTAATGTAAACAGGTTGTCTGAATCTGATCCACAGTGAGCGGACATGTGGAACATTTCTGAAACAACACTTTGACCTCCTTTAGCGCTTGCCAATGTCTGAAGTTTGGGCTCGCGGTTTAGACTGTGCGTTAAATCTGGGCTCTGATGAGCAGGGAGATGAAATAGGCTGAATTATCACTGCAGGGTGAACTCGGTTGTAGAAGAAGGGGAGGAGAGACAGGAAAGTGGGGAGGAAGTAGATGGAAGGTGGAGTGATGCGGAGAGGAAGTGGCCTGGTTTTAGCCACATGATGGTGGCTATTGGCTGTATGACATAAAACTGATACCTCTTTCTCTCTCTAGCATACACACCTTAGCATTCAAAACGGAGATCTGAATGGCAGCCACATTCCCCCAAGATGCCCTGGGGGTAGGGGTGGGCGATATGGCAAAAATATCATATCACGGTTTTTTTTAGAAATATCACGATTTCACAATTTTATCACGATTCTTTGTCATGTTAGTTTTACTATTTTGTCTGAGCAGTGCAGCCAAAATAATTTCCCTGTTATAAAGACAAAGCCTTTCAAGGTAACAAAATATAAAAAAGAATGGTGGATATTTAGGCCAAAGTGGACGAAGATAAAAAATCTTTGTCATTATTTTATCTTTGTTATTAAAAATAAGAACGAAGATACACATTACAAATACACATAATATACATGTGTATAAAATAAAGTGCTTTATTTTCAGGTACAATAGGCATATTTAGCAGGAGCATTCAAGAAATTGAATGAACAAATGCAAAAATAAAACACTATATATATTGATTCCTATTAAATCAGCTGTATTTTCTGTCAAGAGTAGCAAGTTATTTTTTCTCTTTGCGTTTTTTGTTTTAACATTAAAGAATAAAAATTGTCATCTGTCTGTCGATTTTGTCATAGTGTTTTATATTTATACCATCATTTACTCACTCAAAATTAGTTTTAAACCTGAATGAGTTTCTTTCTTCTGCTGACCATAAATGCTATTTTGAAATATGTGGAAAACCAAACAGTTGCTGGTCCACAGTGACTTCCATTGTATTTTTTTTCCTTCTATCAAATTCAGTGTGGACCAGCAACTGTTTGGTTACCCACATTCTTCAAAATATCTTCTTTTGTGTTCAGCACAAGAAATTAATACAGGTTTGGGACAACATGTGAGTGAGTAAATAATGACAGAAATTAAATTTTAGGGTGAACTATCCCTTTAATGATAGTCGGCAGCATGTTTAGTTCTGTCCCTTTAAGACCTGCACACATCTAATATACAGGCACGCATCCGTTTGTCTGAACTGTTTACTTTCATTTTAGACATAACCAGCTATACATAAGTCTTGTGTGTATTAGTGCAAAAGATAACTTAGTTGAGTAATCAGGCGCTGTTAGACAGGCTTTTTAGTGTGCGCGCTTCAGGTGTACGGGCTCAGAAAAAGCGCACGTCAGACCAGCGTGCGAATGAAACGTTTAACCGGCAAGGCTTTAAAACACATGCAAATAATGTACTTTTGTGATTGCAAATAAGTGCAGTGTCCCGTGAGAGTAACTCTACCGCTGAGTTAACACTGATGTGAATAGATGTGGCGTTGTATAGTATATTGATACGGAGGCGCCAGAACTGCAGCTGATAGAAGGTGTGCTGTAGCGCGATACTATGATATTTCTCCAAAAGCAGATCGTGGAGACATTTTTATCATCCACGATCAAAAAATGTCATATTGCACACCCCTACGTGAGGGTCAAACTGTGATTATATCATGCACAGTAATACTTTGCATCATTCTTCACAGCAACAACTCACAACAAACCAAGAAACAGGACACAACTTTTAATGCATAGTCACTTTTTACTGTTTAATTTAACCCGAGCCTTAATCAACTTTAACAGCAACACTAAAGTTCTGGTCATTTATAGTCTGCATTATACTAAAACACAATCATTACTATTGATTGGCCCTTTTAAGTAACTGCCCAATCTACTAGCTGTGCTTTAGTGTGTAAAAGCTGAAGTGTATTTGCTAGGGCTGTCAATGTTAACCTATGCGATTAATCTAAAAATTTGAACGCGTTAATATTTTATTAACGCAAATTAATCGTTTGATATGGTTTGACCCCAACTTCTTGCCGTCATCGCAGCGCGGAAGGTTATCTATCATTGTGTGATAAGGGTACAGCGAACCAGTGTTGCCAGGGTCGCGATTTTCCACACAATTGGGCTATTTTGAAAATACAGTCGCGGGAAAAATTACAGAGCTGTGGGTTGCGGTTTTTTGGGCTACTTTTATAATGTACCACGGCCGCCCAAAGTCTATATAGACAAATAAAAATGAAAATAGATCCTTTTACTAATGTGTATTATACTTGAAATGTATACCTGGCAACTTAAGAATGGAGAGGCAGTTGTAACATCACAAACAACGTGAGTTTCAGCCAGAGCACACGTTAAGGCTTTTACACAGCAGAAATAAACATGACAACAGCCACTATAGATTATATAAGAGAAGAAACACACTATTACAATAGGATATGGTTTGTATGGGATTTTCTTGAGATTTGGATATTTTCATAACAATAATGAATGTGTACATCTGAAATGCTAATTTGTACAGTGATTAAAAAAGGCTATAAATAGCATATTTTAACAACAGTAAACAACCAAATTCTACATGTGATCATAAAAGGAAGTTATTACAAACACTAGATGGTGGTTTGAAGTGAGTTCTGAGTAAAAGTGTACTATTAATCTCATAAATTGTCTTATGTAGCATGATGCTAATGTTAGCTTTAATGCACCTGCAGAACAGGTCCAATTCTTCTTCATAATGCATTTTGTCATAATAATTCACGTAAGGTCGCAAGAAAATGTTTTGTTGTATTTATTTAGAAATACTTTTGATAATAGTTGGGTAAATGTATAGTGGGATTGAAGCGATGTGGCTTGGCAAACGTTTTATTGCCAGTATAAAGACTGATAATGGCTGAATAAAAACAAAAGAATAATAAGGATTATGTCTCATACCTGGTGGAGGTGTGAAAGGTTCTGTTTGCTTAAACTAGTTTGTCATGCATTTCTTTATTTCAACACATTTACAGGTAAATCCTAGTATTTTAAATTTGCGATTAATCATGATTAATCACAGTCCATGACTATGATTAACACAATTAAATTTTTTAATCGATTGACAGCACTAGTATTTACACATTTGTCAATTTAAGTTGAATTACGGCTCATAACATATTATATTTATTTACCTTTTTTCCCAAGTTTTATTTACTTACACTAAAGTGTTTGTATGTTTAAAAATGCAAGTTTTTCTGATTTGATAACTAAATAATAATCATACTACAACAGTACAAAAAAATATTTAAAATCTATTTTAATAATGTCATTACTACCTTTCTGGGCTTTGAACGTGTCAGTTGTGTTGCTGTCTGTAGAGGGTCAGAAAGCTCTCAGATTTCATCAAAAATATCTTAATTTGTGTTCTGAAGATGAACAAAGGTCTTACAGGTTTGGAACGACATAAGGGTAAGTAATTAATGACACAATTTTCATTTTTGGGTGAACTATCCCTTTAAGATCTCTGTAAGGGTGTTTTTGCTGCTGGGGTTGAACAGCTGTCTAGTTTCACCTGTTTTCATGTCCTATGTTGCTCTTTTGGTTTGTCTCATAGACTCCTGTCCTCTGTCTGTGCGGTTCAGTTCTGCTTATTCATCAGGCCAAAGTGGTGTGCATACATCAATGCCACCTTTGAGTCTGGGTCAGCAAGTTTAAGAGAAAGAGAGAGAAAGAAAGGACCGTGGGTCCAAACTCAGAACACCTATTGGTACCCTTCACTAAATTGTTCGTTCATTAGACTTCACTAGATTACCCTCCAGCTACTCGTAATGCTGCACCATCCCTCTGTAATTGTCAGTGGGAGCAGGTTTTCCTTGAAGGATTTCGCTCTTTGCAAGTGACTGTGTTGGCCTGAATGCATAATGTTGATGGCATGTTTTGATATTTGCCTTGTGCCGAAATGCTGAATGCATATTTTTAAATAGGTGAATAAATATGATAAATACTGTTTTTTAAATACAGTTGAAGTCACGATGAAATTGATGCAGCTGCAGATATTTTCTGTGAAAAATGTAGGACGGGAACTTGATTCTTCACTCTTTAAAAATAAGGTTCCAAAAGTTGTTTTTTCACATTAATTCCACTGAACAGCCATTTTGGGTTCCTCAAAGAACCTTTCATGGAACAGTTCTTAAAAGAACCATTTTTTATTAGTGTGAATTACAGGGGTTGGAGAAAATAATGTGAACACCCATTATCATAGAGGTTCATATCATTTGTGAAGGCTATAGTGGGAAAAAAAAAAAAAATAATAAAAAATATGTTTGACTATATTTACTAGGTTGTATATCAATGTAGTATAAGTCATGTTCAGCAGTGTTTATTACAGGCCATGGATGAAATGGTGACTTGTCAGACTTTCAAAAAGAGTAAATCATGAGTGCCCGTTTAGCTGGAGCATCTGTAACCTTAACAGCCCAATTGTCTGATGTTTTAATAACAACAGTCTTTATGATTATATACAGAGTATGGCAAGACCTCATCAGCAAAGAAGAATAGTTGGTGAAAACCGTAAGTGAATAATAAGTACCATTAAAAAAGCGAACACTGATAAAATAATGTATAGCCTGAATGTACTGTAAGTCGCTTTGGATAAAAGCGTCTGCTAAATGCATAAATGTAAATGTAAATGCACTAAGAAGAAGTCAAAACAACACAAAATTGAAATGGCAACAAACCATAAAATTCACCTTGAAGACTGTTTCCACAAAAACTGACCATAGAGAACTTCACAAAGCCAACATCCATGAAAGAGCTGCCTGCAATTGCTAAAACATTAATCGCAGACACCAGCATTAAACTGCGAAATAGATGGTGTCACGATCATTAAACATAGACAGATGGAGCAACACACTGAGCTTCAACATCTGCCCTGGCCAGCTCAATCACGGATATTGATTATTATTAAACCATTGTAGGCAGTTTTGGAGAGAAGAGTGAGAAGCAGATTCCTTCCTCCAGAACATCTGATGTTATCATTTCATTGGTGGAATTCAAAAGTTGTATCTATTCTAAGAAGGCTGGAAGCTGTATTAAAGGCAAATGGTGGTAAAACAGCTTAATAAGGAAACAGTGCCTATTTCCCAGGTGTTCACATTATTTTGTCCAACCCCTGTATTTTTTAATAAGCTTAAGAACCATTTTCCATTTTTGCAGTGGAAAGGTTACATTATTCTTCATGAAACCATAGTTAAAAATAAATAAACTTTATTTTATACACTGAGTGTATACATTGGTTGTTAATTAGATTTTAGGATATGAATGTTACATTTAAAAAGTGAAGTCTGTAATTTTCACTGGAAGGTCCAGTTATGACATTTTGATTAAACGTTATGAGGTCAAGTGTTTTTTTTTTAATTGTAAGGTTTTTCTCCAACTGATTATTTTTTAAAATAATAAGTTATTATGGATTTTTGTTGAAAATTACCTTTCATGCACTGTGTAACAGCTCTAAGTGAATGAAAACATTCTGCAAAGTTTTAAATCTGAAAGTGCACCGTGTATAAAGTTATTGTCTCTCAAAAAAAAGAGTCGACTCTGAATCATTGAAACGAGTCGTTTTTAAAATGAATCCCAAGCCGTTTCATGTTGACGTCAACATGAAACATTAGCATATTGCCCGCCCACTTGTTGCGCGTGCAGACCTGGGAAAACTTGGATTTTCATGTTGGTCTGAATGAAAATGCAAATTCATTCTTTGGCACTAGGTGCCGCTTTTGGAGCGTTAAAAGCTCACAAACACTGGTTCGACCAATCACCGCAGATTAGCGTCATGCAAAGGAGGGGTTTGGAAAAATGAATCATTAAACGAATCGTTTGGGAGTCGTTGAGCAAATAAGGTAAAAGTAAATGCATATTATAAGAAAATTAAGTGTTTTTTAACCTTGCATGCATGTCAACCTGTTGTTGGGGACTCCCAAAACCAAAATATGAACCTTTCATAACCCATAATAGGGGTAATTTAATGAAACATATCCATGGATAAGTTGTTCACAATAAGATATATAACATGCATTTAGAAAATAGATAAGGTGAATTTTCATTTCATGCTGACAGCATTGTCTATCCATTTTTTACATTGGCCCAGTAGTGCACAATACAACGAAATCTCCACAACTCAAAGAAATCACCACAACACAATGCATAGGACTAATTTATTTGTGTTGTGCTAATTTCGTTGTGATGCACCTTGTTTCCATTGTGTTGAGCTAATTTCGTTGTGTTGTGTCGTTTCCATTGTGTTGAGCTAATTTCGTTGTGTTGTCTTGTTTCTATTGTGTTGTGCAAATTTCATTGTGTTGTGCTAATTTTGTTGTGTTGTGCTAATTTTGTCGTGTTGTGGCTTGTTTCTGTTGTGTTGTGCTAATTTCTGTCAGCTGTTGTGTTGTGCTCATGCTGTCAGCTAATTTCGTTGTGTTGTCTTGTTTCCGTTGTGTTGTGCAAATTTCATTGTGTTGTGCTAATTTCATTGTGTTGTGGCTTGTTTCTGTTGTGTTGTGCTAATTTCATTGTGTTGTGGCTTGTTTCCATTGTGTTGTGCTAACTTTGCTGTGTTGTGTCTTGTTTCCATTGCGTTGAGCTAATTTCGTTGTGTTGTCTTGTTTCTGTTGTGTTGTGCAAATTTCATTGTGTTGTGCTAATTTTGTTGTGTTGAGGCTTGTTTCTGTTGTGTTGTGCAAATTTTGTTGTGTTGTGCTAATTTTGTCATGTTGCGGCTTGTTTCTGTTGTGTTGTGCTAATTTTGTCATGTTGCGGCTTGTTTCTGTTGTGTTGTGCAAATTTTGTTGTGCTGTGCTAATTTTGTCGTGTTGCGGCTTGTTTCTGTTGTGTTGTGCTAATTTTGTCATGTGGCTTGTTTCTGTTGTGTTGTGCAAATTTTGTTGTGCTGTGCTAATTTTGTCGTGTTGTGGCTTGTTTCTGTTGTGTTGTGCTAATTTCTGTCAGCTGTTGTGTTGTGCTCATGCTGTCAGCTAATTTCGTTGTGTTGTCTTGTTTCCGTTGTGTTGTGCAAATTTCATTGTGTTGTGCTAATTTCATTGTGTTGTGGCTTGTTTCTGTTGTGTTGTGCTAATTTCATTGTGTTGTGGCTTGTTTCTGTTGTGTTGTGCTAATTTCATTGTGTTGTGGCTTGTTTCCATTGTGTTGTGCTAACTTTGCTGTGTTGTGTCTTGTTTCCATTGCGTTGAGCTAATTTCGTTGTGTTGTCTTGTTTCCGTTGTGTTGTGCAAATTTCATTGTGTTGTGCTAGTTTTGTTGTGTTGCAGCTTGTTTCCGTTGTGTTGTGCAAATTTCATTGTGTTGTGCTAATTTCATTGTGTTGTGGCTTGTTTCTGTTGTGTTGTGCTAATTTCATTGTGTTGTGGCTTGTTTCTGTTGTGTTGTGCTAATTTCATTGTGTTGTGGCTTGTTTCCGTTGTGTTGTGCTAACTTTGCTGTGTTGTGTCTTGTTTCCATTGTGTTGAGCTAATTTCGTTGTGTTGTGCAAATTTCATTGTGTTGTGCTAATTTTGTCGTGTTGCGGCTTGTTTCTGTTGTGTTGTGCAAATTTTGTTGTGCTGTGCTAATTTTGTCGTGTTGCGGCTTGTTTCTGTTGTGTTGTGCAAATTTTGTTGTGCTGTGCTAATTTTGTCGTGTTGTGGCTTGTTTCTGTTGTGTTGTGCTAATTTCTGTCAGCTGTTGTGTTGTGCTCATGCTGTCAGCTAATTTCGTTGTGTTGTCTTGTTTCCGTTGTGTTGTGCAAATTTCATTGTGTTGTGCTAATTTCATTGTGTTGTGGCTTGTTTCTGTTGTGTTGTGCTAATTTCATTATTGTGTTGTGGCTTGTTTCTGTTGTGTTGTGCTAATTTCATTGTGTTGTGGCTTGTTTCCATTGTGTTGTGCTAACTTTGCTGTGTTGTGTCTTGTTTCCATTGCGTTGAGCTAATTTCGTTGTGTTGTCTTGTTTCCGTTGTGTTGTGCAAATTTCATTGTGTTGTGCTAATTTTGTTGTGTTGCGGCTTGTTTCTGTTGTGTTGTGCAAATTTTGTTGTGTTGTGCTAATTTTGTCGTGTTGCGGCTTGTTTCTGTTGTGTTGTGCAAATTTTGTTGTGGTGTGCTAATTTTGTCGTGTTGTGGCTTATATCTGTTGTGTTGTGCTAATTTTGTCGTGTTGCGGCTTGTTTCTGTTGTGTTGTGCAAATTTTGTTGTGTTGTGCTAATTTTGTCATGTTGTGGCTTGTTTCTGTTGTGTTGTGCTAATTTTGTCGTGTTGTGGCTTGTTTCTGTTGTGTTGTGCTAATTTCTGTCAGCTGTTGTGTTGTGCTCATGCTGTCAGCTAATTTCGTTGTGTTGTCTTGTTTCCGTTGTGTTGTGCAAATTTCATTGTGTTGTGCTAATTTCATTGTGTTGTGGCTTGTTTCCATTGTGTTGAGCTAATTTCATTGTGTTGTGGCTTGTTTCCATTGTGTTGTGCTAACTTTGCTGTGTTGTGTCTTGTTTCCATTGCGTTGAGCTAATTTCGTTGTGTTGTCTTGTTTCCGTTGTGTTGTGCAAATTTCATTGTGTTGTGCTAATTTTGTTGTGTTGCGGCTTGTTTCTGTTGTGTTGTGCAAATTTTGTTGTGTTGTGCTAATTTTGTCGTGTTGCGGCTTGTTTCTGTTGTGTTGTGCAAATTTTGTTGTGGTGTGCTAATTTTGTCGTGTTGTGGCTTGTTTCTGTTGTGTTGTGCTAATTTTGTCGTGTTGCGGCTTGTTTCTGTTGTGTTGTGCAAATTTTGTTGTGTTGTGCTAATTTTGTCATGTTGTGGCTTGTTTCTGTTGTGTTGTGCTAATTTTGTCATGTTGCGGCTTGTTTCTGTTGTGTTGTGCTAATTTTGTTGTGTTGTGGCTTGTTTCTGTTGTGTTGTGCTAATTTTGTCGTGTTGTGGCTTATTTCTGTTGTGTTGTGCTAATTTCTGTCAGCTGTTGTGTTGTGCTCATGCTGTCCGCTAATTTCGTTGTGTTGTCTTGTTTCCGTTGTGTTGTGCAAATTTCATTGTGTTGTGCTAATTTCATTGTGTTGTGGCTTGTTTCCATTGTGTTGAGCTAATTTCATTGTGTTGTGGCTTGTTTCTGTTGTGTTGTGCTAATTTCATTGTGTTGTGGCTTGTTTCCGTTGTGTTGTGCTAATTTCATTGTGTTGTGGCTTGTTTCCGTTGTGTTGTGCTAATTTCATTGTATTGTGGCTTGTTTCCATTGTGTTGTGCTAATTTCATTGTATTGTGGCTTGTTTTCATTGTGTTGTGCTAACTTTGCTTTGTTGCGGCTTGTTTCCATTGTGTTGTGCTAATTTCATTGTGTTGTGCACTACTGGGCCACCGTAATTTTTACTTTCGTAATTTGAAACATTTCTGATTGAAACTAGATATTTAACGTGAAAATACAGGGCAGGACTCAATTTTATCTATCAAGAATTGATTGGATGGTGAAAAGTGGCATTATGTGGCAGAACATTATGTAGCAGTTGCATTCATCAGCAACTGAGTCATTAGAGAGACACAACATGTCAATTTACTGAGTCCCCCATCATAAATCAAACACGTCCTCCTCATTTATCTCTTACAGTCCAATCGGTATGCAGGATTGCATAGTCATGGAATGTACCATTAGGATACGGGGAGGTTTGATGGGCTTGTGAAAAGTCAGATGATGAAGTGACGAAGCACGTGAATAAATTCTTCTTATCTCCATCTCTCTCATTCTCTTTCCCTCCTTGCGTCTGTCTCTTTCTCTTTCCGTCCTCTTGGCTTATACAGTCAGATGGTTTCCTCCATCGCAGCACATGATTCGATGTGATCGTCAGTTATTGTTTGTGCCCTACTTCACTCGACCCGTAGGCCACATGAACACTTCATGCTACAGGAAGAGAGTGAGAGAAAAAAATCCAGCGAGGTTGAGTAAAGATCATAATGTCAAACTTGGTATTTGTTTAAATGTTGTTTGTGTCGAGTTAATACATTCTCATGTAAATTTTGTCATGTTTTAATACATGAATGACACATCGAGTTGTGCCATGTAATGGTGGTGGTTGGGAATGCTAATGCATTTCTATGTCATCAGACTTTCCTGGCAGGAAAAAAAATTGCAATTTATATTGAAAGAGGGATCTAAGCCTCATGTTGAAAAAGAACCTCTCTTTGAAAAAGAAAAATCAACATTTTCATTGTTTTTGCAAGAATAAAAGATAAACCTCTCATGTTTATGGTTGTGGATGTGAAAAAAATCAAGCTAAATTTTATTTTATTTTTAATAAAAAATCTAATCTTTTAGGACAGCATAAATTGTAAATAAATAGTTATTTACACTACATTTCAAAAGTTTAGATAGGTAATATTTTTTAAATGTTTTTTGAAAGAAGTCTCTCATACTGCCCAAAAACACAGTAAAAACATTATATTTTAAAATATGTATTTGTAATTTATTCCTTTGATTGTTAAGCTGAATTTTCTCATGATCCTTCAGAAGTCATTCTAATATGCTGATTTGGTGCACAAGATTTGGTGCTGCTTTATGTATGTATTTATGTATGTATGTATGTATTTATTTATTTATTTATATGTGTGTGTGAAAAATGTGATGCTTGTATTCTTTAATGAATACAAGGTTCAAAAGAACAGCATTATTTGAAATGAAAATCTTTTTGTAACTACATCACTTCTGCTTACTGAATAAGACTATACATTTAAATCAATCAATCAATTAATCCTACTGACCCTAAACTTTTGAACGGTAGTCTGTAAAACAGGTTGCCTCAACCTGACAGTTATGAAAAATATCTTGGCATGAAAACAGTTTAATCTCATTAATAAAGGAGTCCTAATACAATCCAAACACATGTATTGTGTATATTCTTACATAAATAACACATACAGTTCTTTCTAGTGTTGTGTTCCTACACGTATGTCTTAAATTAGATATGGATCTAATTAAGGAGTGAAGTTTAGTGAGTTCTTGCTCAAATTAATCCTCCTACATAATGATTCTCACCACTGAAAGACTTTTTTCCTGAGAAAAATATCTTATGTTGTTCTCTTTTATTTGTCATCCACTCTTGTAACTCCTTCTTTTATTTTTTTATGTTTAATGCAGTAAGAAGCTCTCTGTCTTTCAGTGAGCGCATATTGACAGCGCTTATTAAAATAGAAACTTGGGCAAGGACCAAAATAGACACCGACATCTCCATTCCCTACTTCATTCTCTTATCAGTTGGCCACTCATATGAATGAGTGCAAGGCATGCTGGGAAGTGGTTGGCCACGTCTCACAGGCATTCATCAAGTTGTGATTGACAGCCTGGAGAGAAAGAAAGCCCTGCAGATATCGTCTGCTGGGCTTCACAGCCCTCTCTGTGCACTGTTCTCCTGAGAAATGGTTTTTATCATGCATTCATACTGGCGACAAAAACTAAGTGTGTATCATTGGATGTCAAGGTAAAGCCGCTACATGGACGTGAGTGTAGATACTACAGAGAAATTATTCTTAAAGGAATATTGTACCAAAAAAATGAAACTTGTCATCTTTTACCCTTCCAAACCTGTATAATATACTCTATTGTGAGTAGTGTTAATTAATATGCCGAAAAATGTTTGTTGACAAGCTTTTCTCCCATGACGAAAACGAGACGACAATAAGGTCAATAAATGATAACTATGACTATATCAACATGTAATTTCATTGACGATAAAAGATGAGACTGTTTTTAAAAAAAAAAAAAAACTTTTCCAAAATCTCTTTTTATTTTCGTCAAAAAAAGAGAGAAAAAAAAAGACAAAATATTATTGCGGACTGCTGTACACGCCTCTACTACACGAGCTTTCATGTGTGCGGTTGCCAGATATCAAGAGTTCAAATCCCCGAATCTGGGCACGTATTACAGAAAGTTTCTTATCTTATGTCTTAACTTAAGATATGATACGTTAAATTAGGATTTTTTGCAAATTCGTATTACAGAAGCAAATCTTAACTTGATTTGGGATTCTTATCCTATCTTACCAAATCGTATCTTATCTCTAGTTAGGAAATCTTAAATTGCATCATCAAGTTCGACAATCCACTCTCAGGTCTGTTACCAAGCAACCAACTCTGTGCGAGCTGCTGATGAGGTAAACAAAACCGGCGAGCTTTTAATTTCAGTGCCGTGGAAATTGAAACTTTAATAAGTTCGGTAAAAGGCAAAGCCGATACCATTTGGTAAGTTTTCACCTTCGCTCACTCACGAAGACAAAGACAGGGAGTGGGCAAGAGTTGCTAAAAATGTGTCTTTCTACTATTAAATATCTCCGTTCTTCAGTTTCAATTATTAATAAATGTAATGCCATTGTTGGACAGCGCAACTGTAAGCGTTTTTTTTTCTGTTAGCTTTCAAATAATTTTGAAGTTAGGACAGCCGTGGGATTGTCCTAAAGTTAAGACCGTTTTTGGGATTTGGAAAATGCTGTTCTGTAGTAGCTTTTGTCCTAAATGTGGTCCTAACTGAAATTACCATGGTTACCAAACAGAAAAGATAAGATTTTAGAGTTAGGATCTTTCTGCAATACGCCCCCAGAGCTTCTCTGTTACAAAGGATACATTTTCTCCCCGATGCTTTGCTTATTTTTTGCAGTCTGGCAGCCATGCGCATGCGCTCTCTCTTCATTGTGGAAGCGCTGCCGACGATGATCTGAAACACTGACAAAAAAGTTTAGCGATCTAAATGAAAGTGTCACTCGGCCAGTCTGTTTTCTGTCATGAGATCTCGACTATATTGTTTGCGATTGTTGTTGCTGAATAAATGCACTTACTCAGCCGCTGTTTTAACAGAGAAACATAGGCTATTGCAATTTGTAGTTATTGGAATTACAGTAGGCTACTATTAGGAATTTCACTGTTATAATATTTTTTGTTTGTTTTACCAGTTTTCATAATGTTGATAGAGAGAGTGCATAGCTCTTTTATATTAGTTTATATAATAAGTAGCCTATAATAAATCAGCACATTAGATAAGGTAAAATTAACCATGTTTTAATTTTTAATTTTCTTATTAACCGATTAACCAAGTTGACATTCTATTGCTTTGTGCTTACTGGTGAAAGTGCAATACCTGAAATGCGAATGTAAATTATAATTTTGAGAAAAAACATTTTTTTATCAGTTTAACCATTATACAGCATGATCAATATGGGACAAGACTAAAGCTAGACTAAAATACTTTAGATTTTCTTTGACTAAAACTAGACTAAAATGCTGAGACTTTTAGTCGACAAACTTGGCTAAAATAAAATTGGATAAGGTTGACTAAATATGATAAAAACTTACAAGGACATTTATCACGGGACTAAGACTAAAAATAGCTGACAAAATTAACACTAATTGTGAGGAACACAAACTGAGTTATATTGAAGAATGTTCAGGCTTCTCTTTTCCATAGAATGAAAGTGGATGGTGACCAAGTTCATAGTTTAGAAAGACATGAGGGCGAGTAAATAAGAGTTTTTAGATGTACTATCCCTTTAAGTAGCCTGTAGTAGTGAAGTACAACTACTCAAGTGCTTTACATCCCTGTATGTGAGCAAATAGGTCCATTAATCCACTGCATCTGGAAACATCAGAGATCAGTTTTCACGGTTTACAATCTTGGAAACTGATATAGAAGGTTATTGGGTGGAAATTGGCTAGGTCATGCCATTCTAATAAAGCATTTACTTGAAAGTTAATTTGTACACTATATAAGGACAGATTCTGCAGTTATCGTCAACTGATTGGCTCGAAGCCCTCAATGACATAAGCAGTGATTTAGATTTAATATATTGTGGCTTAATAAAGCCTTTAGGATGTCTAACCAGACATATTGACCATTTGAACAGTGAATGATAGTAGAATATGGTGTTATGATTACATTTAACATCCATTTAGCTACTTAGAAGTATTAGGAAATCGGACCTTCTTGGCAGAGTAGGAAGTCTTGACGTCATATACTGACACCTTTCACAATTACAAACCAATTGAATGTTTTTAAATTGCAGCTTGTCCTACTATTTTACTATTCATAGTCTATTAAAAGGTTATTACTTATTTATAACAGAGTAATAACATGTTATGTGACATACGGATTAATTGCTAATGCTTCAAGATTGTACAGAGTAACTCATTAACTCGAAAGCCCTCTATTTAGGCTAATTAGGGATCTGTTGTTTAAATGAATGGTGATGAAATCGATAGAGGCCATAGCGTTACACATTTGATCAGTCTCAAAGTGCTTCTAACCCAATCAGTCATGTCCGGTCTATGAATAGCATAGAATTACTGATTCACAGACATAGAATGGGAGCTGAGGTTTTGTGCGTGCAGCTGGCCGTTAATGGATACCTTTTAACTTCTGACTGCCTCACTTCGGGTGCCATAAATAGATGATGATGTCACAAACAGTCTGCTTGGAATGCTTAAGTAACAATGGGAGATTCAAACGAGTACAGTTTTCAGTCAAGCAGCCATCTGCGTTTCAATACAGTTGCCCTTGCTGACCATTTGGCACTGCAGAACCTAACATCAGGAGTGTTATGAGAGCCACAAAGCCATAAAACATATTTGTAACATTTGACTTGACCATCTCAACACACCATTAAAATCATAATTCACCCACAAACAAAAAATCAGATATCATTTGATGTCATGGTATTCCACACTTGCCTGACTTTCTTTTTCTGTGGCGCATAAAAGATATTGTGAAAAAAAGTCAATGGAGTTAAACTGTTATTTGAACTCTATCTTTCTTTAAAATATCTCTTTTTGTGTTCCAAGGAAAAAAAAATCATACAAATTTGGAACAACACTATAGTGATCAGAATTTTCAAATTAAAATTGATGAACTTTTTTTAGTTTGTGGCTAATATTTTAGCACACAACATATATAAAAGTCTTATTTCATATAATGCTGATTGCCTAAATACTGCATTTAGTACAGATATGACTGAATACCAGATATGTCTTTGCTTTTTTTAGTGCTGTGAATTGATAAAAAAAAATTAACTAATTAATCACATTTTTTTTAATTAATCGTGATTAATCCCACCTAACAATAGTTACATTTATATTGCAATAATTTCACATTAAATCTTCAAATTAATGTAGAAACAACATAAATACAGTATATTTTTATTATTTGTTTAGTTGCATCTTTTTTATGACTGAAGGCGAGTATCAATGATACCAATACTACTGATGTCTCTAGGATTTTTTTCTTTTTTTCCTAATATTTAACCGTTGACTATAGCCATTCAGCATTACAGTATAAATTTAACATTTATTAGACTTTAAAAAGTGAACTTAATTTAAGTGAGCTTAAAACAATCTTCACATAAACCCATTATAATAAATGTTATATTTACCTGTGCCCTCCAGCAAGTTGGAAATATGCAGAAACTGAATAAAGTTATGAACACTAAATTCTAAATTAAATTAAAAAAGCTACAAAAGTTATTGATTTTCTCTTTTTTTTTCTTTTGTTCTTTGATGAACAGACATCACAGCAGCTGGGTTATTAGGTTATTTGTCTGCTATTACTTTGAGCTGCTGCTGCTGAACGTGACACAGATCTGCCACGCATGCTCGTAGTTTCATTTGCACTTTAATATGAAATTAAACAGGCTACAGCATGCGCCGGTGTGTTTGTGCGCACAATTGAAAGCACGTGCTACGAGCACTGTTGAGGCGAAGTGGAGTGCGCGTCTGAAAAGTCTCCGATTGATGTGGTCGTAAAGACGTCCTGTGTCTAAATAAACGCAATTTTTGTCAAGAAAATGAGACAGAAGCAGCAGTTGTGAGTGGGGTGTCCAACCCTAGCCCTGCTTAACTGTGTTAAATATTTTAATGCCGTTAAACTGGAAAAATTAATCGCCTGCGTTAACGCGCTAATTGTGACAGCACTTTTTTTATTTTCTTTCTCTGCTCTGTCCGTATTAGCTTAATGCTTGAAAGCATAATGCCAACAGCTTCATCAAACTGTTGTTACCCAGCCTTCAGTTTGCAAAGCAGCTCTGAAGGGATCAGATCTAGTGTGCCTTAATACTTATTCAGGGATTTTTCCTCAATAATTCATACATGGTCTGTCATTGATCACAGCAAGGGGCTTGACTCCAGATAGTTGTGATGAATACTCAGGGTGTGTAGTTAGCATCAGTGTTGGGTAAGTTACTTTCAAAAAGTAATTAATTACAGTTACTAATTACTTCATCAATATTGTATTTAAATTACTTTACTAATTACTCTGTCTGAAAAGTAATTTAATAAGTAACTTAATTATTCAAATCGCTAATTAGGCTACATCTTAAAATCCCTATAAACCTTAATAGAAATTAAACTCTGTATTCTTTCAATTTGAGTCAAACATAGAATAGTTTAACCTTTTAGCTTTAAAACAACTGTAATACTTAAACTTTTTTATAAAAAATGTAACCTTCTTTGGTTAACAAATAGAAATACTCTGCAAAATATCTGAATAACAAAAAAGCTTAAAATTTAAACAATACATTTCAGTTCCCTTTCGAGGGAACTTCGAACTGCGTCCTCTACGGGTCGCTATGGGGAACACCGTCAGCGTGACCCGTGTCTGAAGCATATATACAAAAACACCACATGTTGGCCGGCGACAGTCTATGACGTCACTACCGGCACGACCACAGTATAAAGGGGCGCCGGGAAAATACGTCATCCTCTTCTTCGTCTTCAGTGACTGTTTTGTTTGAAGTGTGCATTCTACTGGTAAGAACGATTTTCTACTGTTACTATGGCGAGCACTAGCAAGGCGTTTAAGAGATGTGTGGATCCGTGTCCTCATTATTTGACACCCGATGACACACACGATCTTTGCGTCTTTTGTTTGGGTGAGGAGCACGCACGCGATGTCCTCGAAGGGGCAATCTGCATGCACTGTGAGCTTTTTTCTATGAGAAAGCTCCGCTCTCGTCTGTCTCTCTTTTTGAGGAAGGAGGGGCAGCCGTCTGCTTCCCGCGGTTCAAGACCCACTGCTGCTGAGGCACGGAGGAGAATGAGCTCGTGGGGCTCGCAGACGGATCTGGCTGATGAGTTAGAGAGGGGGCTTTCCTTCTCGCGCTCGTCGGCCGCGAGCGAGGGTGAGCCGCGGGATGATGATGATGCGATCTCGCTGACATCATCTGATCCAGCGGCTAGTGCTCTGCTGGGTTATGCCCAGGAAGAGCAGGAGATGTCTGAGGGCCAAGAAGTTGTCAAGTCTCAATCCTCCTGCCCTGCGTATGACGAGTTGTTGGAAGTTATGGAACATGCTATGGCGAGGCTTGACTTGCTGTGGAAGCGTGCCAAGATGGTGGCGCCGCGAGGTCATCTCGATGAGCGTTATCTTTCTGGCCATAGCCCCCCAGCTCGAGTGAGCCTCCCATTTCTTCCTGATCTCCATGCGGAGGTTGAGAGGGAATGGAAAAAGCCGTTTTCCTCTCGCATTCATAGGTTTCAGCATACCAGTTATGCTAACATTGAGGGGATGAAAACGGCTATGAGAGGATGCCCCCTGTGGAAGAGACGCTAGCTAGTTATTTCTCTGTGGGCGAGACATCCTCTCTCAAGGCTCCCTCCTTGCCATCTAAGCCCCTTCAGGAAACATCTCGCTTAAATGGCAGGGCATACGCAGCAGCAGGTCAGGCTGTCGCTTCGTTGCACACGATGGCGGTGCTTCAGGCATACCAGGCTGATCTGCTGAAAGACCTGGATAAGGGTCAGGGCTTGTCACCTGATGAAGTAGCTGAGCTGCGCCGCACCACGGATTTGGCTCTCCGTGCCACTAAGCAGGCCGCCACTGCTATGGGCAGGTCTATGGCGGCCATGGTGGTAACGGAGAGACATCTGTGGGTGAATCTGGCAGATGTTGGGAAGAAAGAGAAGGGCTTTCTTCTCGATGCTCCAGTCTCGCCTTCCGAGCTTTTCGGTACCTCTGTCGAAACAGTAGTTGAGAAGTTTAGGGAGGCGAAAGCGCGCTCAGCGGCCTTCAAAACCTTCATTCCAAGAAGGTCCGGGTCTGAGCCCGAACAACGCAGGGGTCCTGGCCAATCTCCGTCTGGGGATCAGAGATGGGCACAGAAGGCAAGTGTCGCAACTCGTGCCCCTCCCCTGCCTGTGGGTAGGGCTAGAGGGAGGCGCGGGTCAAAGAGAGGTAGGCAAGACCTGAGGGAGGTGATCCAGACGAGGCGTTCTTAACGTTCTCGTCCGGACCAGAGTAAGACTTGAACATCTACTCCCTTCCCTCGGGGGGCCTGTCATCTGCCCTCATCTTCCCCTCTCTAATTACCCTTCAACCACCGTTAATTCCACCTGACCGAGGTTGGGTGGGAACCTAGAAACCTGCGTTTTAAAAACATTGCAGTCTCTATGCTGGACTTATGATGTTTTGGTTAAGTTCTATGTTTCATAGAAACTACCTTACTGATGGTCCGGATCCCAATTCTTCGGATTTCGCCTCCGGGACTGATCTCATGCGCAGGAACCATGGATGGGTGAGTACGATCCAGTTCTAACGGTTCACTGGTATTTGTGTGTCCTTGCAACACTGCAGTTCCAGGACCTGCAGGTCTTTTTACTTCAGTTTCTTGACAGGGGACCCCTCTTTTTGGGAAGGTACATGGCTATCCGAGGATATCTATGTGCTAGCTTAGGGACTGCTCCCCTTTCTGGGGTTTTTAAGTAGCAATCTCCCTGAGCCCTTGCCTAGAGTGTGCTATCTCCCCTGCTAGGGTGTAAGTAAATAGCTGACTATTGTGGCAGCTTCTCTGGAGGGCTTACTGGATTTTTTGGCCAGTGGTCGAGCTAACTTTGCTCCCCTCACCATAGAGGGTCACCTATGAGCATGCCGCTCCCTTCTGAGCATCTGAGTTCCCTCTCATGCTGAGAGTTGAGTTCTCTGCTCCCCAGAGCTGTGTTTGTTGGTCGAGCTAGCATTGCTCCCCTCACCATAGAGGGTCACCTATAAGCATGCCGCTCCCTTCTGAGCATCTGAGTTCCCTCTCATGCTGAGAGTTGAATTCTCCGCTCCCCAGAGCTCTGTGACCCTATGCTCTCCTTGTTGGTCGAGCTGGCATTGCTCCCCTCATCATAGAGGGTCATCTATGAGCATGCCGCTCCCTTCTGAGTGTCTGAGTTCCCTCTCATGCTGAGAGTTAAGTTCTCTGCTCTCTAGAGCTCTGTCATTCAGCAGCCTCAGGTTGTTAGGCCTCTCTATGCCTCCCTGTTGGGTTGCTCTCCTTGTTGGTAGAGCTAGCATTGCTCCCCTCATTATTGAGGGTCACCTATGAGCATGCCACTCCCTTCTGAGCGTCTGAGTTCCCTCTCATGCTGAGTTAAGTTCTCCGCTCCCCAGAGCTCTGTGACCATATGCTCTCCTTGTTGGTCGAGCTGGCGTTGCTCCCCTCATTATTGAGGGTCAGCTATGAGCATGCCGCTCCCTTCTGAGGGTCTGAGTTCCCTCTCATGCTGAGTTAAGTCCTCCGCTCTCCAGAGCTATGTTTGTTGGTCAAGCTAGCATTGCTCCCCTCACCATAGAGGGTCACCTATGAGCATGCCGCTCCCTTCTGAGCGTCTGAGTTCCCTCTCATGCTGAGAGTTAAGTTCTCCGCTCTCCAGAGCTATGTTTGTTGGTCGAGCTAGCATTGCGTCCCTCACCATAGAGGGTCACCTATGAGCATGCCGCTCCCTTCTGAGCGTTCCCTCTCATGCTGAGAGTTAAGTTCTCTGCTCTCCAGAGCTCTGTGACCATATGCTCTCCTTGTTGGTCGAGCTAGCATTGCTCCCCTCACCATAGAGGGTCATCTATGAGCATGCCGCTACTTTCTGAGTGTCTGAGTTCCCTCTCATGCTGAGAGTTGGGTTCTCCGCTCCCCCAGAGCTCTGTCATCAGCAGCCTCAGGTTGGTAGGCCTCTCTATGCCTCCCTGTTAGGTTGCTCTCCTTGTTGGTAGAGCTAGCATAGAGGTTCACTTAAAGTGGGAACTAAATGTCTTTTCCAACTTGAAATATACAGTCACAAAGAATTGTTCGTTACACAGAATCTGTACCACTATCATGGACCATAAGCATCACTTGGCCACTGAGTGTAGTTTGGGCTCCTCCTCAGTGCATCCTATAAATGTTGTCTTTCACACATTCAGTCTGTTTTTCTTCATTAGTAAAATGCAATTTTATAGGAGTTGAATCATGTAGACAACAGATTAAGTAAAAATATTAATATGCAATAGCGCATAAATATAGCAAAATGCTCCTCTTTATAGTTAAATAGCCTACCTTTTGATATTAAATCATGTTCATTTCATACTATAGTAGTAAATAGAAAGATATAATGGGTTCACTTGGTGCTTGAACTGAGGCACTAAAGTGATCGCACCTGCTGCAGTAAGCCTGTGTTATACTTTCCGCATGCGCAATCCGGACGCGTACACGGACAGCGCGGACGCGCACTACTTGTATTTATACTACCGAAAGTGTACGCTGGTGGTCCGCATTAAAAAACCGCTGGTGGTCCAAAACCGTATTGTTTGAATTTCGTTATGAATTTGGCATCATTTTAAAGCTGATATATTGTTTATTAAAAAGTAACAAAGCACAAAGCTTTTTGTGATTACTGGACAGCAAATGCGCTTCAAATAATATGAAGTTCACGCATTAACAGAACACAGCAGACTAAGATCTTGATAAGAAGAAGCCATATTAGTAATGATTATAAACGAGAATTGTTAGGATATTGCCAATATCCACACAGCTGACAGCTTTAGGCTGCTTGTAGTTTTTCAAGTTGGGCACGAAATAGACACAGCTTTTCTGCACTTTTACTTGCACGTCTCCGTCATTTCGATCTCTCTCACGCTGCGTTTAGCAGGCTGTGTGCGTCAGCGCTGCGGGACTGTTTCAAACTTTTCATCTTTCGTCTTTCAAAACATTGTCTTTTAATCTTAAATTTAATACGTGAACATAAAAGATGTGATCGCAAATCAATCAGGAAAAAAGACCTTACATGCAAATTTTTAAGTCATAACGTAAATATATATAGTCGCCAGCGGCGACCTCAGCAAAAACTTAACTCACAAATTAATATTTTTGGTCGCAAATGCGACCGTTTTAGTCGCAGTCTGGAGCCCTGTTTCATAGGGATTACATAATCAGAAATATTAGTTTTTGATTTTAATTCGTTCATTTAAAAGTAGACACCTAAAGCTTTCAGATACAGGAAAGACTGTACCTCGCTTTACTTTCATACGGATAACATAATCATATAATATTTGTTTCCGATTTGAATTCGTTGATTTAAATGTAGACACTTCAAGCTTTTTTGATTCTATTGATTTTAGTCTTGTATGTATCTGAGTATTTAAGGTTTCTCTGTGAATCAGGAAAATCTGAAAGTGAACGAGCCTGCGCGCGGATAATGCATTCAATTTTATCTTTAGACGGTAAATTTAGATTTCAAACTATTTACTGTATGTAACGCAAATACTTTATAAGTTACTATAATTAAATTATCTAAAAATGAACAGTAATCCCTTACTTTACTTTTTCAGTGGATAAGTAATTTAATTACAGTAATGCGTTACTTAGTAACGCGTTACACCCAACACTGGTTAGCATTCATGTCTTTGGCTACTGAGCTTGTCTGTCTCTCTTTGTTCTTCCTCTCTCTCTCCTTCTTTCTCCCTGAGCCCCTGTGTTGTGATAATTACAGCCTGGCTCTCTTCATCGCCAGGACTTCTGCCTACCCACAGCAGGCACAGCTGTTAGACTCGTACATTCAACGCCAACCGCCTGCAGCCCACCACAGCTGCCGTCAGGGTAATCAGCACACAGGTACTCCACCGCGCCAGTCGTCCGCTGCAGACCCCCACCTAATCATTACAACCTGTAACCTTTAAAAACGACCTCTACGAGGGACTGATTGTAATTCTCCTGCTGGTGCACAGGTGGCGTACAGGTTAAGAGGTTTAAGCGGGATTGCGTTTATTTTCATTGCGGCAGTGACCCAGACACAAGTTACTGATTAATTAAAATTTATTACTTCAGATAAGGGAGTTGTTTGTTGCTGCTTTTGCCGTCTCTATGAATTTAATGAAGTGTAAATATTGATTGGTCTTTGGATAGGTGGTGTTCCGAGGGAACGTCATTGCAACTAAGATGGCTGTAATAGTGATCTGCCTCATTATGCTCTTGCATCTCATATAAAGTCAAACCACAATTTATTCATACACCTTCAACTTTTCTCACATTATCAGTTTATTCACTATAGTTTAGAAAATGGTAATGAAATATGACAAGATCTCAAGAGTTAAACTGTGTCAAACAAATTCAACTTGATAATCACAAATGAATTACAGTCAAACCAAAATTTATTCAGACACCTTCTAAATTTCTCATATTATCGTAGTTTATTCACTATAGTTTAGAAAATGGTAATGAAATATGACAAGAACTTAAGAGTTAAACTGTGTCAGAACAAATCTTGATAATGTCAGATAACTTTGATAGAAAGGTATGTAACAAAACATGGTCAGGTCAAAGTGTCAAATCAAATTTTTGGTCCCAAAATTTTTATTAATTTTACTGGTAGTCCACTGTATGAAGAATTTTTGGGTATAATATGTCACAGTTCACTTTATTTTGCGATCCTCATTTACATAAATGAACTATAGTGTCCTGCACCCTCTAGTAAAAATTTTTTGATTTTGTAAATGCTTCTCCTCAATACTTACACTACTATTCAGAGGTTTGGGGTCATTTTTAAAGAAAGAAAGTATTATTTTTATTAAGCAACATCTCGTTAAAAAAGTGAGTAAAGACTTTTACATTGTTAGAAAATATTTCTGTCAAATAAATGCTTTTTTCCCCTCTTTCTATTTATCAAAGAGTCGCTGTTTCCACAAAAATATTAAGCAGAACAATTGTTTTCAACATTGATAATAAGAAATATTTCTTTAGCAGCAAATCAGCATATTAGAATGATTTCTGAAGGATCGTGTGACACTGAAGACTGCCTGAAAATTCAGCTTTGGCATCACAGGAATAAACTATATTTTAAAATATATTAAAACAGAAAATAGTTATTTTAAATTGGAATAATATTTCACAATATTGTTGATTTTACAGTTTAAGCGACTTCTTTCAAAAACATTTTAAAAAATCTTACCGACTCTATTTTGAACGGTAATGTATATGATATTATGGAGTATCAGTTCTTCCTCATTATCTTATACATTTGTCAAATAAGCACACACACACATGCACTCACATTCTCATTCACAGTATTTATCTCATTGTCATCCGATAATAACAGAAGACTCTGCTTTGTATCAACAGAAAATTGTCAGTGAATGAGACTGATATGACAAAACCAAGCCCCAGGAAAAGCAGATACAAAGTCAATTCCCTAACACAGTCGGAGGATATAAATAAACATGCCTGATATTTGGCTGTCAGGCCTCTCATTGTGTTTATGGGTGAATGTGCCTATGGCTGTAGACAGATCTCACAGTCTTCCCTGTGCTGAAACTCTCATTGTCTCATTGACAGGTCAGCAGCATACAGGGATGACTGTTGGTTAACCCTGTTTGCTTGTGGATATATTCGATTGCAAATATGTGTACTTCTAAGCTACACAGTATGCAAAAACAGTACATTAAAGTATCGAACCTTCTGTATTCATGAAAGAAAGTTGTTCCTCATGCTAAATCGTACATTTTTAAACTGCACCCGACTCATATTCAGTATGGGAATTTGCATGCAGCCAGTGGTTTTGTGAATGTGCCTGCAGCTGTCACGCCCCTGGACTGTTTTGTTGTGGTTTTTGCTCCCCATGTGTTCCTTGTGACCCAGTTTCTCCCCTGTCTGATTGTATTAATTTGCTCCAGGTGTGTCTCCTTAGTTCTTTGATTGTCCTGTCTTTAAAAGCCCCAGTCCTTTCAGTTAGTTTTGTCGGTCTTTAAATGTCTTGAATGTCTTCTCGTGTTCTATGTTCCCTATATGGATTAAAGACTCCCAGTTTGTGAATTCTCCGTGTCTCCTCGTTCCTGGCTCCAGCGTTCGTGACAGAAAGAACGACCAACACTAGTTACCTCCGTGTGTCTAACCTCCGTTTTGTTTTCCGTTTTCAATCAGTGTTTTTGTTTCCGTTGTGTTGCCCCATGGATCCCTACGTCCGGCCCGAATTCCTCCTCCTCCTGCTGGAGCAGGAGGACCGATCTCTCGAGGACCATACAAGACTGTTCCTGATGTTAGCTAACGCCACCAGCTACCCGGACGGCGCGCTCTGCACATTTTATAACGCAAGCTTGAACACCGCGTGCAGAGCGCTGTCGTCCGAGGATGGTCCTCGAGAGGATTTTGCCGCCTTCGTGGAGTGGACACTGGCGAGGCACGGATCCCCGTTCACCGTCTGTGCCGAGGGGGATCTCGCCAGTGCCACTCCTGACCCAGAGCCCAGCCCACCAACTCCCCGCAGTGCGGAGCACCAGCCCGAGCCCACCGATGACGGAGAGCCATTCCCCGCTACGATCCACGAGCCAGCGCCAAGCCGAGCGACTGAGCGGAAGATCGTCCCGGAAGTTGAGCCCAACATGTCAGACCAGGTGCGAGAGCTGATCACGTGGGAGCCAGCCGTGGACGGTGTGAGCGCGGAGTGGAGCTCCGCCCCCTGCACCGCGGCTGAGGGTGAGCTGATGATACATCTGGGGCTGCTAAACTTTGAAGGGGATCTGTTAGACTGGGAACATGATCTGGAGGTCGACGCTTCCCCTATCCTCTCTCCGTCTCCGCTGGTTCCAGCCAGCTCCGCTCCTCCCGAGCACCCCCCTGTGCCTGCTTCCCGAAAGCGTCCTCCAGAACCCGCGCCTCCAGAGCGCCCCACAGTGTCGGCTCCCATTCCTGAGTTAACCCCTGGAAGCCCGGAGGATCTCAAATGCCCACCCTCCCACCCGCTCCTGCCTCCTCCACCGCTGTCGTCTGGCAGCCCCTCTGCTCGCCCTCAGTCCTCCATCAATGCGGTGCGAGCTCCGCGGGTCTGCCATCCTCCATCGCCGTGGCTGGAGAATCCCTCACCTCCACCTCCAGCCTCCGAGGCCCAGACTCCACCTCGGCCCGTAGACCCAGCGGCTCCACCTCGGCTCCTAGCTCCCTCGCCTCCACCGTCATCCATCGATCCACCAGCTCCACCAGGCTCCCTCGTCCCTCCGGCTCCGCCTTGGTCGGGCGTCGACCCGCCATCGCCTCGGGACTCCTCTCCTCTGGCTGCGCCTCGTCACTCCATCCCACCGGCTCCGTTGGGCTCCTTCCTCCCTCCAGCTCCACCTTGGTCCTCAGTCGCTCTGGCTCCGCCGCGGATCTCCGGAGCTCCGCCTCTGCCTCGGTCGCCAGAGCTCTCGGCTCCACCCTGGCCCCCCGGATCCTCGGCGTCACCCTGGCTCGTCGGCTCTCCGTCTCCACCTCGGGCTCCTCCTCCACCTGCTCCGCCTCCGTTGGTCGGCCCCCTGGAGTCGGCGGCCATTCCTCCTCCATGGCTCCTCCCTCCGTCGGCTCCACCATGGGCCATCATCATGGCTGTGGCCTGGGTCCTGCCAGGCTCCTCCTGCTCCGAGTCCCTCCTGTCTCCTCCCTGGCTCCTCCCTCCTTCGTCACCTCCCTGGTCTCTGTCTGCCGGCCCCCTCCCGGTTGTCCGTCCTCCTCCTGAGCCGCCGCCATTGTTCCCACCCGTTCCCCCCCCTCTGTTGTTCCACGGTGCGAGGACGCACCTTCCGGGAGGGGGGAGTAATGTCACGCCCCTGGACTGTTTTGTTGTGGTTTTTGCTCCCCATGTGTTCCTTGTGACCCAGTTTCTCCCCTGTCTGATTGTATTAATTTGCTCCAGGTGTGTCTCCTTAGTTCTTTGATTGTCCTGTCTTTAAAAGCCCCAGTCCTTTCAGTTAGTTTTGTCGGTCTTTAAATGTCTTGAATGTCTTCTCGTGTTCTATGTTCCCTATATGGATTAAAGACTCCCAGTTTGTGAATTCTCCGTGTCTCCTCGTTCCTGGCTCCAGCATTCGTGACAGCAGCTGTGTTCACAGATGTATGCTGGAAGTGCGGTGCAGGAAAGAGACAGGAAGAGAGACAGATGAATCTTTTTTTTATTCAGCTCTCTTACTCTATTCAAGTGGGGCGGAGATACAGCAGGGGGATTCCTTTTGATGAAATAAATATGCAGCAACGTCCCTCTAAAAATGGAAATGAAATCCTAGAACTTTCCCACACAGTACACAGGGATTCTTGCGTATTGTTTTAGGGGGACTGTCCTGTCCTTCCTCGAGTGTTTCCTCACAAATATGTCACATTAATGGAGTCACTCAAGATGAAGACGTGTCCTCTCTTTGCTTGGTTCTATTATCGATTAACTCTTCATGCACCCATGTTGTAAATCTGGTACGCTCAGTGACAGTCAAGGCAGGGAGTCTAGGGCCAGATTCAAAAACGTTCGTAAGAATAAAACTGATTTTTTTTCTTATTTTCTAACTTAAGAATAAAGTAGAATATTTACTCACCCTCAGCCCATCCAAGATGTCGATTAGTTTGTTTCTTGATCGCAACAGATTTGGGGCCAGATTTACTAACAGCTTGCGCCAGCGCAAACCGTCTTTTTTTGCGTTAAAATAATACTGTCAGGATTTACTAAAGACACACAGTGAAGAATTAGCGCTGAAAAGGCGTGGACACAGTTATTTTTGCACCTGACCTTATTGAATATGCATTTGTAGGAGTTTCCCTTTCAGACGCAAAATTTACGGGAGGAGAGTATTAAAATGAATCACGTAACACGATTTACTAATGTTTGCGCTCGTTAAGTTATTGGTATTTGTGCCATTATTTAACGCCCAAAAAAGCATGTCTTAAAGCAGGCGGTAATTTGCGCTGCTCTTGTTAGATTGCGCTGGTCATTATGGAAATGATCTGTCTGTGTCTGTGTTCTTTAATGTGCGCATTGAAATGACATGCAGAATTTTACCTTCCCATCGGCGCTTTTATGGAATTGCACTCTAACGCTAATTTGCCGTTTAGTAAATCTGGCCCTTGGAGAATTTTAGCATTGCTTCACTTGCTCACCAGTGGATCCTTTGCAGTGAATGGGTGCCGTCAGAATGAGACTTCAAGTAATAGACACGACTCCAATCTATCAGTTAACGTCTTGTGAAGTGAAAAGCTGTGTTTGTAAGAAACAAATCTATTATTAAGACATTTTTAAGACGCCCATAATCCCTAATAACGCTTCCTTCAAAAACAGTAGTTTAGTCTGATTTAGAAGAGAAATATGCACTGATTGAGCACCATTTACAAACGAAAATTATGAAAAACAGTTCTATACTAATATGTCGGTGGATTTTGAAGTGAGGGGACAACAGGGATGGACTTTTTCATTGGAGGAAGCATTATTATGGATTATGGACTCATATTTTGGCCAGAAGTGATGGTTTAAAATGCGTTAATGATGGATTTGTTTCTTACAAATACAAACCTTTTCACTTCACACAACATTAATTGATGGACTGGAGTTGTCTGGATTACTTGTGGGTTATTGTGATGTTTTTATCAGCTGTTTGGACTCTCATTCTGACGGCACCCATTCACTGCAGAGGATCCATTAGCGAGCAAGTGATGCAATGCTACATTTCCCCAAATCTGTTGCGACGAAGTAATCAACTCACCTACATCTTGGATGGCATGAAGATGAGTACATTTTCAGCGAATTTTCTGATATTTCTTAAATTCTTTCTTAAGAGGATTTTCATGTATTCTGCGCCAACGCCTGTCATTTTCTTCGGTGACACTTTAAGGTCCAATTCATGCTATTAACAAACCATTAATTACGACTTTTGCCTCCTAATTTGCTGCTTATCAATAATTAGTAAGGTAGTTGTTAAGTTTAGGTATTGGGTAGGATTAGGGATGTAGAATATGGTCTTACAAATGTGCTTTATAAGTACTAATAAACAGCCAATATGTTAATAATAGGCATGCTAATAAGCAACTAGTTAATAGTGAGAGGTGTTACCTTTTCTTACGAATTAATAGAAAATTAATTGAGAACTTAAGAATTTTCAAAAATTGCTCTTAGTAACATTCTTACTTTTATCTGTTCTTACTCCATCTTCTTTTATCTTAAGAATTTTTTAAAACTTTTTCTTGAAAAGATTTTTCGTGAATCCGACCTCTATTCCTCAGCGCAACTGGAATTTCATTGCCAGCTGTTAGAATCAAAATGGTTTTTCCATAGAAGATTTCCATGTGCAGAAGTATCATTCAAATAAATTAGTGTAAATAAAACCTCAGAAAGTTGGAAAAGCAGCATGAAAAATCAAGGCATTATCAGCTCCTGTGTTTCTCAAAAGGCTCCTGTGGTGGGTGTTATGAGAGGTATCATTAATGGTAATAATTTTGTCTTAAGTTTTAATTAAAAGTCATTCGATGGAGAAAGGATTGAAGTGAAGGATGTGTACGCATGAGGCAGCTCTGCAGTCATTTAGCAAGGGTGGGCTGTAATGACGGCAACAGGGACATCTGAAGGGTCACACCTACAGCGATGAGCTCAGAGCAGTTTCTAATTCTGGAGGTTAATCATTGTTTGTCTCTGTAGGTTCTTATTTGAGCATTTTAATGTGTGTCCATTCCTTATATGAGTATGTTTTGGGTTTTGGATGCATCAGTGTTGTCTGCATTGATGTAACCCACCCTTTGCTTAGCAAGTCAAAAATAATTTGAAGATTTTTCAGATTAGGGAGGGATCTGTGAATGCTGTTCCCTGTGTTTGCGTCTGTGTATGGATTCTTAATAGACTTTTTATCAACCTGAACTCATGATGAAAACGCACCTGTTGGAACTTTTTCCCAAGACGTGAAATACGTACCACCACGTACGCTTTGTGACATAGTCGATGTGAAATGTCCGCTGAGTGGCGCTAAAAGAGTGTTGTTTTTTTTCCCCAGATCAGGTGATGTTTTATTTGACGTTGGTTTTGTATGCATCACCGCAGTTCTGACTTGAAATGTCTGATGAGTGGCACTATACCTCTAATCCTCCATGACATTTTAAAATAACATACCATCTGCATTACACCTAAACCTACCTAATAGTATGAACAAAAGTGAATTTGACATAAAAACGCAATCGCAATCACGCCATTTTAGCTCGTTTTTCGATCTGACATCTTTCAACTCTTTTCATCGTGAGTCATGTTTTTCACGGGATTCGTACCCAAGGATTCCGCATCCTAAGTGAAATATATGGAGCTGTAATCATAACTGTGTATGAAAACGATTACAAGTGCTCGATGTTTTACCGCCTCTAGTGTTCATTTCTTTTGGAAACTGCAGTGATATGCGAAAAAGTTCCCACTGGTACGTTTTCGTCACGAGATCAGGTAGTTTTTTACATTCATAAATTTTATGTACACTATTGTTCACAAATTTACACTATTGTCTATGTACACTATTGTTATTACAAATGTTAGCTATTGTTTACAAATTTGGGGTCAGTAAACTTAGTGACAAACACATGTGCATACTCCGAATAAAAATATATATTATGAAGTCATCCAGGAGGAAACATGAATATGAATAGCATGTTCTAGTAGACAGGCACCGCTGTGTGTGTGATGGTCAGAACAGAGAGCCTAAAGCATTTAAAGAGGAATGACACAGCTATATGACTGACAACTGCAGCTCCTGCTAACTAGGTCACGACAGAGAGAGAGAGAGAGAAGGACTGAGAAAAAGTGAGCCTGAGAAAGGGTTACAGAAGCAGAGAGAGGGAGTCATCAAGCACAAGAGACCAAAAGTATGTCCACAGCTATCGACAGACCTACTCAGTCTCCGTCAGTGAGCACAAGAGTGTCCATAAAATGGTTTGACCGACAGTGTTTTATTACAGAAACTAGAAGTTTGGGTGGGACACAGACTTAAAGGAATAGTTCACCCAAAAATGAAAATTTACTGAAAATGTAATCACCCTCAAGTTGTTCCAAACCTGTATGTGTTTCTTTCTTCTGCTGAACACAAATGAAGTTATTTTGAAGAATGTGGGTACCACAAAA
The DNA here is from genome assembly GCA_039654775.1 of Spinibarbus caldwelli. Lineage (NCBI taxonomy): Eukaryota > Metazoa > Chordata > Actinopteri > Cypriniformes > Cyprinidae > Spinibarbus > Spinibarbus caldwelli. The sequence continues at coordinate 16,921,671 of CM077229.1, read as the reverse complement.
GTTGAACTTCCATAGTATTATAGAAGTCTGTGTGGACCAAAAACTCTTTGGTTACCCACATTGAAGGTGAGTATGTTGAGAGAACAAATAACTGACTAAAAAACACACTTATTTTCAACAGAAAATGTAAAAATCTAGTTGCTGTAGCTATTTGGTATTAGAGGGAGGAACATTCTCGTTCTGGAGAGTATTTGAGACCATGGACCACAAAACCAGTCATAAGGGTCAATTTTTTTGAAATTGAGATTTAGACATATTCTGAAAGCTGAATAAATAAGCTTCCCGTTGATTTGTGGTTTGTTAGGATAGGACAATATTTGGCCGAGATACAACTATTTGAAAATCTGGAATCTGAGGGTGAAAAAAAAATCTAAATACTGAGAAAATTGCCTTTAAAGTTGTCCAAATGAAGTTCTTAGCAATGCATAATACTAAACAAAAATTAACTTTTGATATATTTACTGTAGGAGATTTAAAAAATATCTTCATGGAACATGATCTTCACTTACTATTATAATGATTTTTGGCATAAAAGAAAAATCTATAATTTTGACCCATACAACGTATTTTAGGCTATTGCTACAAATATACCTGTGCTACTTACTTGTACTCCACTTTTTTAGAAAATAGGCTCATTTTACAACTCCCCTAGAGTAAAACAGTTGAGTTTTATCGTTTTCTTAGCATCGTGTACTAAGACCGACGGAAAATGAAAAGTTGTGATTTTCTAGGCCGATATGGCTAGGAATTATACTCTCATTCCGGCGACATTATCAAGGAACTTTGCTGCCATACCATGGGTGCAGCAGGTGCAATGATATTACGCAGCACCTGAAAGTAGTCCCCAGCTAGGTAACTAGTTATGATATAGCTGGAGACTACTTTCAGGTGCTGCGTAATATCATTGCACTTGCTGCACCCATGGTACGGCAGCAAAGTTCCTTGATAATTACGCCAGAATGAGAGTATAGTTTTAAAGTCAAGCTTTAAACAGGAAAATTATCGAAACTCTTTGGTCATTTTTGAACGAGATGCTAATGGTCTAATCCGATTCAATGAACTATGCTAAGGTAAGCTAAAAGTGCTACCGCCAGAACCGGAGATTGGCTGAATGGATTCAAAAACGGTAATACTCAACTGTTTAACTCTTGGGGAGTTGTAAAATGAGCCTATTTTCAAAAAAGCGGAGTGTTCCTTTAAGACTGGTTTTGTGGTTCAGGGTCACATTTGATTGGACAAAAATTTGTAAACAACTCTTTATAAGATGAGTCATTAATATGTTAGCCCATTTCCCCTGAGAAAGACAGACTGTAAATGTTTGTTCTTTTCAAGAGTACAGTAGCATATACTTCAGTCTCAAAGCTAACACTCATGGACTAAAAGCCAAACTATATTGATTTCATGGGGTCTTGAAGCAACTTTCAAAGCACCGTTTGTCGTCACAGAGCTGCCTGCTTATTCTGACATGACTTTTGCTGGAATGACTCAAAAGGGAGTTTCCTCCTCCGTTATGAAATAATCAGCGCTGGTGTTTTCGTTTGATCAAAGCATAGCACTCTGGCAGAGCAGATGCTGATACGCTTTAAATGGGGCTTATTGTTGGATAATATTCAGGCCACGTTGGTAAAACATCTTTTCAGAGCAGCAACCCATGCAGTCGAACTGCTAAACTCGAATATAAGCAAGCCTTTAGCGGTGGGCCTGATGTGCAGGAGTGAATGTGTGTATTTAATGAGTGTGTATATATTTTTTACAGGAGAATTGTAACTTAAAGTGATTATATGATTGGAAAGGATTATATGATTGGATTTTTCTTTGTGTTTTGAGTTAAGATGTAGGCATACTAATGACACAAATTAAAACTAGACTGTAAAAACTGTTCTTTCAGAAATCGTCTTATGAAGCCACACCCAGCATATTAGCATATGACCGCCCACATTTACATATTAGTGGCTGTTCAGTGACCCCCAACTTGGCGAGTTGTTACTACTCATTTCGCATGTTTATAGGTTAGCCAATCATCAAAGTGGTCATTACATAGACTTTTTTTGAAGGTACAGTACCAAAAAGGCCTGTTTTTAATCACAATTTTCACGCAACCGATTGCTCCATCCAAATATTGCTTCGACACCTTGACCTTGGTTTAAAAATGACTCCTCTGTGAGCTGTGCTTCATACGTCAGTACACTATGACAATAGGCCTTTTTTGCCCATGGAATTTGTCAAAAATTCGCTGAATTCGACCACAGTGAATTTGACAAGGGTCAGCGAGAGGGTAGAAAAGGTCTTAAAAAACTTTTTTGGTGCAGGAAACCTTGACTAATATTATAAGTGGACCTCAGGGGGGAAATAAAATGCTTTAGAAGAATATGGCCCCTTTAAGTTTTAAGCTTTCTCATCTTTACAGCAGCTTCTGTGTGACTTGAACCATCTCATCACCTCAGATAAGAGCAGCAGGAAGAGAACAAGAGACAGAGAGAAGCAAAACAATCAACCTGAGGGCAGAAGAGTGTTGGGGGGAAGGAATGACAGAAAGGAAGAAGTACTTGGCATATGTAATGAAAGCGAGGAAAACAGAAGGGAGTGTGTAATGGATGAATGTAGGGAATTAGTTGTTCTTGCTTTGTATCTGTGTGATACTCATATGACTGCTGATTGGATCAGCTGTGCGCATCACCACAGGTCAAACTAAGACTGAATATATAATTTAAAGGGATAGTTCACCCCAAAATAAAAATTCTGTCATTAATTACTCACCTTCATGTCGTTCTAAACTCGTAAGACCTTCGTTCATCTTGGAACACAAATTAAGATATTTTTGATTAAATCTGAGAGATTTCTGACACTCCATAGACAGCAACACAACTGACATGTTTAAGGCCCAGAAAGGTAGTAAGGACATCATTAAAATAGTCCATGTGACATCAGTGGTTCAACCTTAATTTTAAGAAGCTACGAGAATACTTTTTGTGTGCAAAGAAAATAAAAAATAACGACTTTATTCAAAAATTTCTTCTTTTCCGTGTCATTCCCCGCAGCCATTCACGAGAGTGTCACAATTTGTTTTCTTTGCGCGCAAAAAGTATTCTCGTAGCTTCATAACTTTACCTGTGCCCTTCAGCAAGTAGGAAATGTACAGAAATTGAATAAAGTTATCAAACACTAAATTCTATAATACATATAGATGAATCCTTAAAGCTACAAAAGTTATTGGTTTCCTCTTTTGTTCTTTGATTAACAGACATCACAGCAGCTGGGTTATTAGGTTATTTGGCTGCTATTACTTTAAGAGCTGCCGCTGCTGAATGTGAAGCAAATCTGACACGCATGTTCGTAGTTTCATTCGCACTTTAATATGAAATGATACAGGCTATAGCGTGTGCCGCCGTATTTGTGTGCACAATTGAAGAGCACTTGCTACAAGCACAGTATTACAGCTGACAGGACAGGAAAATTCATTTTTACTGAAATATGGCCTGACAACTTCTCATCTAACCGCAGTTCACTGTTGTTCTCCTGAAGCTTCTCGTTACCTGTACCGTTTCAGCACTCGTTTGACTAGCGCCTGGGGCTGAGTGTCTGAAAAGTCTCCTGTTTGATGTGGTCGTAAATACGTTCTGCGTCTAAATAAACACAATTCTTGTCAAAGAAAAGAGACAGAAGCAGCAGTTATGAGTGGGGCGTCCAACTCTAGCTCCACCTCTGCATTAACTGCGTTAAATATTTTTAACGCCGTTAAACTGGAAAAATTAATCGCCTGCGTTAAACGCTCTAATTTTGACAGCACTACTAAAAACTCAACTCAAGAGTCAGGAATCATTCAGGAATTAGACTACACTGGTATCGGTTCACCCCTGAAATAGGAATTGTCCTTCTCGCCATCAACCAGTGCCTCCCCGTCAAATGATACTAGATCTTCACCAACATTCACTTTGATGGTGAGCGAGAGAAAGAGGGGAGAGAGTACACAGATGGCTTGTGGGTAATTGAGGGCACACATCAGACAGTGAGAGGGTGTCCTTGACCTTCAGTGCTGCCACTGGAGTGGCTGAGTAAACCTGCTGAACAAACACACGTACACACTTACATTTCAACACAGATTTTTGGCAGATTGCTTGTGCTTCTACTAACATTAACATTTTTTGAAAGCAGACTGTAACATAAAATTTTACAAGCTCAAAAGACGAGATCATCTTGAGTAACAGCTTTGTTTTTTGCGCAAATAACCCGCAGCTCTGCCTAACATCACCGCTGCTAACAAGCTGAATGACAGCTCTAATTCTGAGAAACTATATTGAATTGTGAGTGTTTGAGATGACGTTGTGTCGGCCTATGAGTCAGAGTCCCTCGGCACAAACGCACACACAGATATGCACATTCTTGAAGTAGTTCTGCATTTCTACCTGTTCTTCCTGTGTGCATTAGCTGATTAGCAGAGTTAAATTGGTGGCTCTCTCTGCGGATTCGGCTTTATTTCTTATCAGAGGAGGACAGCAGGTGGATGGATGTTTGGGAGCGCTCAGCAGAGGTCCTGAACCTCAAGTCTGCCCCAGAAGCCTGAATCTAACACACAACCACACATACATTGGAGCGTCTAATCAGTGGAACGGCACTGCACAAGGCTGACCTGCAAATTACATAAGCTCAGCTTGTCCCAGCTTCTGTAGAAGATTCTGTAGTCATCTTCTGTAGTCCTTGCCCTCTTTCTTGCATCCTTTCTCTCTACATTTACATTTCTTCATTTAGCAGACACTTTTATCCAAAGCGACTTTCAAATGAGGATGCAAGTGAATCATATATTCTTTGCATTTGTGCTTTCATGCATTTTCTTTTGTGTATGGTTGTTTGTGTGTTTGTGGTTGCTGTCTTGTGTCGTGTACATTCTCACATGTTTGTTTCTTTTGTTTGCATGTGTTTGGTTCTTGTGTTTCTTTTGTGTGCATTTGTTTGCTCTTTTTTGTTATTAGGTTTGTTTTTTGTTTGTTCTGGGCTCTTATGTACAATAAAATTTGTTCTTTTAAAAGATTTGGTACTTCTTACATATGTTTTTTTATTTCTTATGTCTGTTATTTTCTTTGTGCTTTGTTCTTGTCACACATTCTGTTTGTTTATTGTTTTGTTTGAGCTTTTGTTGTTCTTTTAACAGTTCTGGTTATTATGTTTGTGAATTTGTTTGTGCTTTGTTCTTGTCACATTTCTTGTTGTTTTATTCTTTTGATTGTGCATTAATTTGTTATTTTTAAACGTTTTGGTTGTCATGTTTGTTCTTTTGTTTGTGCATTAGTTTGTTCTTTTCACATATTTTTGGTTCTTATGTTTATTCTGTTTTCAAGCTTTTGCTTGTTTCAACAGTTCTAGATCATACATTTGTTCATTTGTGCTTTGCTGTCGTCATTTACTGTTTTTTTTTCTTTTGTTTGAGTTTTTGTTTGTTCTTTTACCAATTCTGATTAACACGTTTTTTTGTTTTGTTCAAGCTTTCTGTCGTTTTTTACAAATTTTTAGTTATTTTTATATACTTTATTCTTGTCACACATTTCTGGTTCTTACTTTTTTTTTCTCTCTTTTGTTCAAGCGTTCATTTGTTCTTTTAAAATAGTTCTGGTCCTCGTTTGTTAATTTAAGTTTTCATTTGTTCTCTTACTACAGTTCTGCAGTTTTTTTCTTGTCACATTTTTGGTTCTTATTTTTTGTCTTTTTGTTTGTGCATTAAGATGTTTTTTTTTCACACATTTTTGGTTCTTATGTTTATTCTTGCATTTGTATGTTTGCTCTTCCACACATTTGTGGTTGGCTCCTTCTTTTAGGAGTGCATGTTTGCTGCATTCCCTCATGCTTTCCTTTCTTTGTTCTTTTTCACATTTGTTCAGACAAAATGAAAAATTAAGAATTCAGCTTCATTTTTCGTTTTTATATTCAGGGACAGAAAATGAGTAAATTGCTTGAATATTCCATCTCTACGTGGGCGGGAGTGAAACGCCCCTCTTCGCTGATTGGTCAACCAAACATTACAACTTAATAACAGTCCTTAAAAACATAATAAGAGTCCTCCGCTTTTACGCGTTCTTAACATGTTTATTATTTTTACTACATTTGATCTCTTTCTCTTCATCAAACAGCCATATTAACGAATGGCTCCACACAACCCGTACCGAGGCAGATCCTAGACAGAGCTTTCTTTTGTGTAAGCTTAAATTCTGTAACCTACCCGTGAAATATTAGTTTATCTCATAAATATTAATTTACTTCTCACCTGCACTCACAACTACCTACTAGCCTACGTATTTAGCACACCGCCTGATTTATTATAGCTAACCACCTATTAAAATATGTGTGGCAAGCTGCGAGATGCACTGTAGCGCAGGGAAAATGGTCAATGTATCCCTTTCTCTGCTGAATTATATTTACCCCCGGGATATAAAAAAAAAAAAAAAAAAAATGTCCCCCCTGGTGATGCTACTCCACCAACCACCAACAAAGTAAGAATATAAATAAAAAAATATAAAATAATAATAAAAATATATTTTTTAAAAATATATTTTTTAAAACACTAGCAAGTAAAATACTGCAACATGACAATACAAACAACAATAAAATCAGAAATGGACTTTAACTGTTAGTGCTCCCGCTTAATAGAGAGCGTCTGGGTTTCATGATCCTTGTTCACACTCCTCAATCCATGTTTTTAATTTATGTGAACATAGGTAGTTTTAGACAATAAGCTGAGTTTATTTAATTAATGAGTATTGGCCAGCTAACTTGGCATACAGAATTATTTTCTCTGCCAACTAAACCAAAGTCACAGAACTGTTGTGCGACTGACTCAGTAGGCGCATAGAGTGGTGTATCATTCCTGAATGGATCAGTCTTTGAAAGACCCATTTTTATAGACAACAATTCAATGACCAATTATTATAGACAGCCACTTTTTTATTCCTAAATGAATGAATGAAGCAATTTGAATGATTAGATTAAATAAAAGGCTCCTTTATTAACACAATGAAATTACTTTAATAATTCAAGTATCATTTCATTTTGTTCATATTATATAAAACATTAATCTCATTTCATTATATATTTGTAATTGCTATGTAAATACACATACAGCCGTCTGATCAGCATTAACTGTAAATACATCTAAAAGCATCTTCAGACGCAGGTTCTAGGCTATATCTCTGAATAGTGTTTTAACTGGTAACAGCCTATTGTCATATTATTCTAATTTATTTGATCATGATGTGAGAATTTAACATTAAAGATTACATACAAAAGGTAAAAAATAAAATAAAACGCAGCGTATTGCCTAAAACAAAAGTTATGACTGTTCACATAAATTAATAGTGGTCTGCGCTTCACTACAATACATTCTCCCCACGCTGCAGTGTGTCGTGCAGCTTGCCACACCGATTTTGATAGGTGGTTAGCTAATATAATAAATCAGGCGGTGTGCCAAAGGACCAAAAGGCTCTGCCTTGGTACGGTTTGTGTCAAGCCATTCGTTAATCTGGCTGTTTGATGAAGAGAAAGAGATCAAATGTAGTAGAAATAATAAACATGTTAAAAGCGGAGGACTCTTATTATGTTTTTTTTTTTTTTAAAGGACTATTATGCTGTAGTGTTTGGTTGACCAATCAGCGGAGAGGGGCGTTTCTCTCCCACCCACGTGTAGAGATCAAATATTCAAGTAGTTTACTAGTTTTCTGTCTCTGAACGTAAAAACGAAAAATGAAGCTGAATTCTTGATTTTTTGTTTTATTTGGACAAATGAAAAACGAAAAATGAAAAATTTTCGGATTTCAATATTAAATTAAAAAACTAACTATACGAATGTACACGGACCGTATATAATTCCCACAATTCCATTTGTGTTATTTCATAGTTTGATGACTTTACTATTTTTTTAAAATGTGGAAATAGTAAAAGAGTAGATGTCTGTGTATATGTGTGGGGATTCTTCACAGGCTAGACCACCTGACAGTGATAGATTTGTGTTCTTGGCAAACACTTTCTTACCAGCAACTTACAAGAAAAGTGGACATAGATAAGTTACGTCTCAGTGTTTAAACTGTGGGGTGTTTGTCGTAGAAGGCTCGAGTGATTTGCAGCAGTTGAGACTCCAGCAGTCAATTTGCCTAAGAGGAGATTCAGTCCAAATTTCTTCATGCTCACTGATTCTGCAGTCCCTTCGTTTGATTTCTTGACCCAATCAGTCAGTGGCCTAATGGAAAAAATTACCATATACAGGGGTGCACATAAGTGGTATGCAGGTCCTCATGCACGAACAAAATTAAAAATGCGCTAAATAAGTTCTGACAGCGCATTTGCCTACCAACATGGCTGACAGCTGTTAATGCACAATTACCATTTTAGATCGACAAACTGTACTATATAAGATTTCTGTAAAAAAAAAAAATAATAAAATAAATAAATAAATAAATAAAAAACTAAAAGTAAAAATCGATGCTATCTGCTGCCGTATTAAAGGCACAGTGCGAAACTGTGACATTTCATTCATTGACGCTCTAAAATCAGCAGCGCTAAACCCGGAAGCGCATATGCTTACTTGCTGGCAACCCGCCAAAATAAAAGCCTGCTGATTTTAATTTGAAAATGATTAAAATTCATATAAAAAAAGAAATAGTAGTAAATATTAGCATTTTTTCTCCCTTTTTATTTTAAATAGTATTCTCACACTTTATTATTTAGTTTATTATTTTATTTAAAAAAAACTGAATAAATAAAGTGCAATAATATAATCACTATTATTAATGTATTTTTTAGTTATATTTAATATATTTAACTATATGCAGTGTGAGGACCAAACCAAATCTCCAGGTTCTCTAATGAGAACCAGGCTGAAAAAATTATGTGCACCCTTGACCATATAGCTAAAAGAACCAAACATACGATAAGCGCGAAATACATTGAAGTGTTTGCCGTTACTCTTTATGGTCTGACTGGAGGAAAGGTCATGGTGTTACATTTTTTTCTTATCATGAAGTCATGGGACTGTCAGACTTTAGAGGGATTGTGGGAAGTCACAGATATGCTTGTTCGTGAGATGAGTGGATTAGGACGTTCAGCTCCGGGAACTTCCTGAGGGCCTTGTAAAGTTTTAAAGAAGATTCAGTAAAACTCTTATATCTGCTGAAACAACAAAAATGTTTAATAAATCTTTTAAAACTTTTAGCCTCTGGAATAGTTCGCTCGGGAAAAATGAAACCATATTTTTTCCATCAGGTACACAGAATAAAGAAGAATATTGTTTGAGTTATGGCTGACTCTGAATGAGGGGGGCAAAAACAGCATTTGTAGGAAACACTGACACAGTTGATTGCATTGAACATTAGACTAAGCATTTCTTTCTGATTCTGATTTCTGTTTTTTGTCTCTTTTTTCTCTTTTGCCTCTTGGTGATGATTGACCTTCATTGATCATACTTTCTGTGAAAAGGTAAGAGACTGTCCTTTTTATCCCTACTCTCATTATATATATTAGCCCAGTATAATGTGTACATACATGCAGGCTTGTACAGTGTGCTGTGCTCAGGTCAGCTAAACTGCCAAGAAAGGAAGTACAGTATGTGCGGTGGAAATGCACACACACTCAGAAACACAATTTCAGCCAACCAGCTACACACACACACTTGTTTCGCTATCCTTATGGGGACTTCCATAGGCGTAATGGTTTTTCTACTGTACAGACCGTATATTCTATTGCCCTACACCAACCCTACACCTAAACTTAGCCCTCACAGGAGACTTTTTTGCATTTTTAGATTTTCAAAAAACTTCATTCTGTGTGATTTATAAGGTTCATTACCCATGGGGACCTCAATTTAGGTCCCTGCCGTAACATGAGTCCCCATGAGTCTGTGTGTATTCAGGTTTAAGTCCCCACCTGAATAGAAAAACAGGTACACACACACACACACACTTTTCCATCAGCAGTTTCATTAACTTCTGAACCCTGAACTCCCATTATAGCTCTCTTACAGTGGGAATTTTCTTGTATTTTTTGTCAAGCTACAGAAAATCCATTCCTATAGCAATTTAAGCAAGCAAGTTAATTTAGATGTGAAAGAGTGCATGTAGCATTGTCTGAAAGAGGTACAGAGCATCTACTGTAACAAGGCTAATCAGAAATTATTAGTATACACATGAAACTGAGATTTAGAAAAAAGAAAAACCCACACACTGAAGGCTTTCAATTATAGGAGGACAGCTGTATTCTGGACAGACACTCTCTTTGGTGGTGTTACTCTGCCCTCTTCTGCTCATAAAGAGGAATGCAAGTTCTTTTTTAATTAAAATTGTGTTTATTTATTACTTTTTGTAATTAAAAATAATATAAAAATATTTTTCATCAGTTAGAGTGAATAGATCTGTAATTTTGGAATAGTTGATGAAAGGAAAATCATATATTAATAATAATTTCATTGAATTAAAATATGCACAAAATTGCATAATTTAAATTAACACTAATTTATTTATATTGTTGAAATGCAGTAATGTAACTGAAATGTGCATTGACAAGGCTGTTGGTAGATTTTGGAATGATGATTTCTTGTAATCAGTCAATTAATAATCTCAAAATTGCCTAATAGTTAACCAAAAGTAGCAAAATTTTCAGACACATGCAGGAAGTGTTTTACCACAAAAGTCTGAGAAATAAACAAGCAAGAAAGCCTATAACAAATATATACAGTATATATATATATATATAATTAAGTAGAGATGGTCAAAGGTGGTCATCTATCAATTTAAAAACTATCCTTTTAATTGTGTTTTAAAAAAAAAAAAAAAAAAAAAAAAAAAAAATATATATATATATATATATATATATATATATATATATATATATATATATATATATATATATAATTTTTTATTTTTTATTTTTTATTTATTTTTGCTCCATACAATTAAAGTCAATGGAGTATAGTGTTGTTTTGAATCCCGTTGGCTTTCATTGTATAGACAGAAACAGTTGAAACATCCTTTGAAATGCATTTTTTGTGTCCTGCAGAAGAAATTAAGTCATACAGGTAACCCTAAAGCACAACAAGGTGCAATAAGTAATTAAAATTACGGATAAAACGCTTTCAAAAAATTTATATGGAATTTTTTTCCTTCCTATTAACAATACAGCAAGCCCTATTTTGTATGACTTTTCAAAGAATGTATCCTCTTTATCATAAGTGGCCAGCAGAGGGTGCCATGATCTGTGAAATATTTTTGCAGTACCACTAGCCTGTTACAGGCCAACATCAGTCATGCAAACACATTTCTTGCATGTACTTAATATTCATTTGCACTTTTGCCTCAGAACCGTATACAACTCCTGTAAGCCTTCAGCGATGCGTTCTGTAATGAAGCTCATGCCTCTGAATAGCCAGAATTAATCGATTCATCTGGTAGAGCCACTGTGCTCCTCTATTTGTTCTGATATCTCTGTATTACCAGACTGTAATATGAATTATTCTATGTTAGCAGGGAAAAATCAAAGCAGTAAATCACAGGTCATTACTGTCAGAGACTGCCCTGAACTCAACAACCCTCTCTATCAGGTTAAAAGAGATGCTTATCGTCAACATTCATAACAGACAGTTCATTCCCCTCTGTTTCATTCATCTCTATTGAAGAACACGCTATTTACCACACTCCACAAATCCCCCCATACCCTGATGCAGTGCACTGTTTGAAGACACAGCCATTTGTGGTGATGTCTGGAACCATAGTGGACGCGTATCTCGGTGGAAGATGTTGTCGTGTCCACAGCCTTTCCGGTACACTTAGTGTCCAAATTTGCTTAGTTCATTTACTGCTTCAATTGGACTGTATGTGTAATTCAGGGGAATAGTGAGGGGGTTGCAGAGGGTCATTTTGTATATAACCTCTGTCTTGTGCCTGAATGCTGTTGGGTTAATGTCAGAAAGGTGCAAAGTCATAGTCAATGCTAATGAAAATAATCAAGACACTGTCTGTTGTATTTCAGCTGACTGGCTGCTTTTTGTCAACATTAGTAGAATGAACAGTTCTGTCTGAACACAATGTTATAGTCTCTAATCAAAGAAAGTGGACTAAATTTTATTTAATGTCCTTCAATGTTTACACAGCTTGTATTGTAAGTGCCTCACTGTAACCCATTTTGCAAGAAAATGAGGGACAAGTGGGCTTTAATTTTTTGTGATATAATTGTACTGAACCTTTAATATCACAGCAGTTTAATCTAAAATTTAGAGATTAGCAAAGTAAGCACTTTTAGTGTACTGCATGAGTATTCAAATTAGGACACGGCCTTAGAAACTTGTAAGCTGTGTAGGCTCCTATTTATGATGAGCAAGTTGTTTGCGCCTTTGAATCATGGGTTCGACCCCAGCAGCATCTAATTGAGTGGCCTTCAGATTTCTGTTTTCGCCCGCTGTGTGGACACCACCTGCTTACACAGCTCCAAAACGCACATTTATCCTGTTTTTGCCAACAAGTTATGAGTTTTTAATTCCATCTTGTAGAAAACCGACACAAAAAATAGCGCAGAAGGACTGTTGTTCTCCCAAAAGCAGTCTGTGAATGGAAGCGCAGATGCATTTATCATCGTTTTGAGGGCATTAATGTGAACGTTATGAGATGATCTCCTAGCACCCACCGAAGAGTGATGACTTTCAACTTGCAAATAAAGTAAAAGCAATCATGGAGATGCCCACAGACCAGTGTGAGGCAAGACGAGCAGAGATGTGTTTTTACACCGCTGAAGATTGATCACACTAATTTACAGCAACTTTGCCCCCTCTAAATTCTGATTTCTATTGTTTTATAAAGCCACGAGTTAACAATAACCTGTGCTTTAAAAAATAATAAAAAGAAAACAAGCAGGCAATTCAGAGGCTTCGTATAGTGCGGATGTGGGGCTGTTGGTGAGTTCATTTGTGTGCAAAGAGTTTGATCATTTGTCACTTACTTTTTTTGCTTCCAATGTACTACTTTTTAAGGCCTCTAAATTTCAATCGCTCTGTTCTAAATCCTAGTGAGCATCTTTACTGTAGTTTATTCTAAGGCAACATTCTGACTGAAATGGGAGAAGTGAACAAATGCTCTTCATATTGTAAATAGCAATTGGAGTTTGATTGACAGGCGATCTGACCAATCATAATGGCGAATCTGCCATGTTGTCCGACAAACATACCAGAGACATGAGAGTAGATTAACGTGGGTGGACTTGAACTTGAAAAATGGTGTATATTGATGTCTTTCCGCAGTTGAAATAAAATACCTTTTGATGTTCATTTATGTTTATTTTGTGCTATAACTAGTAAAGAGAAAGAGATGATCTGTTCACATGCTGTTTGAACGGAGGCGCTACAGCGATCTGTCACGACACATTAAAGAGCCACAAAACTTATTGTTTGAATTTCTTAAAAAATGGCATTTCATACCAGAAGTAACCCGTTCTGTCTTGTCTGTCGGCGCATTGTCAGTTTCCTCTTTGCTCCGCGATGTATTTTTCACTGCGTGAAACACCCTATCAGAATGTTTCATGAATTTTAATTAGGTGACGGAATGTTTGCTCATGTTTGGATTACAACTTATTGATTGTCCTTTCATTCATTTGATTGATTGATTTGTTTGATTGATTGTTTGTTGGATTGTGCTTTTAATCTTAAAGCTGCTGTTTCGTGTGACTTGCTACACACTGCGGCCAATCAAAACAGTTTAAAAATAACGATAATTGCATTTTACGTTTTGGTGAGTTGGTTGCTAATTCATATGAATTTGTATGATCTCATTCATACATTTTTGTACGCTTGTGCACTAGCAATTCGCACCTTACAATGAATACAAAATCACCACCTCGTGAAATAGTTATGTTTTCCAGTGAGATTGGGTTTTTATTGTGAAATGATCAAACATAGAAATTTTGGTCCCACTTTATGTTAGGTGGCCTTAACTACTATGTATTTACATTTAAATTCATCATTTGGTACAATGCACTTATTGTGTGCATACATGTTTTAACATTGCAAATACCTGCATATAATTACATCTGTAATTAAATTCTGTAATTACATTTATAATTACACTGTTGACACATCCCTTACACCTTAACCCATCCTTAAACCTACCTATACCACCAAACCTGTCCCTAACCTTACCCATATCTCACCTCAATAGCAGAAGAAGTGTTTTGCAATGCAGTATGGACACAATAAGTAGCTTTACAATTTGCCCAAACAAGATATCTCAAGGATGCAAGAACAGCCTTAAAATACAACTAGGTAGCTCACTAGGTTTCAGAACAGCTAATGTGAGCCATCGGCTCATGGGCCATTTTAAACCTGTCTAAATGACATCACTGTCTGTGCATCCCGCTCCCACGCCTCCCTCCATTAAATCACCATCACTCTCACTGATTAGGATCACTAACTCAAAAGGAACATGGAGATCAGGGCCAAACATTAGCAGAAGCGTCTCCTCTCAGGCCATTAGAGTCTCCAGGCGCACATAAATAATCCAGCAGTGTTAAACTGCTCTGGCTGGAGAAATGGCAGTGGAGACGCCCCTCTAATTCCACTGTTGCTGTTGTTCAAGCCCTAGTCCTGCATAACCACATTCACAGCTTATTCAGACCAAGAACTGCATGGACAGGAAGAAATCAACTGCTGTTTGGGTTGTATTTAAGTGTACTTTAAGTCATACTGACACTATTGAAGCCCCAACCCCAGTACTACGCCTAATCTTAAAATCTGATTGGTCGATGGGAATATGGTTCCAGGACCAGTAAGGATGTGGGTCCAAGAACATACGTTGTTTAAAGGAATAGTTTACCCAAAAATGACAATTCTGTCATTAATTACTCACCCTCATGTCGTTCCAAATATGTATGAATTTTGTTAATCTTCGAAACACAAATTAAGACATTTTTGATGAAGTCCGAGAGCTTTCTGACCCTGCACAGAAAGCATCTGACAAGTTGAACGTGATGAGCGAAGGTCTTACGGGTTTGGAACGACATGAGGGTGAGTAATTAAAGACAAAATTTTCATTTTTGGGTGAACTATCCCTTTAAGTTTGAACTGGGGTTCATAGCATTTTAAGGCGTAGTTGACCAAAAAAAAAAATTAAAATTCTGTTGTCACTTACTCACCCTCATGCCGTTCCGAACCTGTGTGAATTTCTTCACTTATTTTGAAGCACATTGGGATCCAAACAACATTGCACCCCATTGACTCATTGTATAGTTAAAAAAATGTAGGGCTAAGTTTTGACACAGATTTTACAATTTGATTCAATTTATGATTCATAAACTCTGGATTAGATTTGATTCCAGTCTCAGTTCGATTTGATGCGCTATGGATTCATTTGGAAATATTTCATGTACAAGTCAATTTTCCTAAGTGAAAAAAAATCTCACTATTCACTAGTTGCTTATAAACATGCCTATTATTAACATATTGGCTGTTTATTAGTACTTATAAAGCACATATTCTGCATGACCATATTCTACATCCCTAATCCTACCCAATACCTAAACTTAACAGCTACCTTACTAACTATTAATAAGCAGCAAATTAGGAGTTTATTGAGGCAAAAGTCATAGTTAATGGTTTATTAACAGCGAGAATTGGACGTTAGAATAAAGTGTGACCAACAATTCTCTAAACTATATATGAAAAACAGCATTGACTAAAAGATCTACCTTGAGATTTATGAGTCAATAACGATTTGTTAAACTGAAGTTTAAAATTGGGTAATCAATATTTTCAGTCCAGCCCAGGGACATTTTTCAAAATCTCTTCCAAAGAAAAAAGAACGTCATACATGTCTGACATAAAAGTGTGTAATTTAAGACTAATTAATTCAGTTCTGCATGTGTTTGAATAACTGAATCTAACCATATGCTTGATTCTGTGATCTTGGCTTGAGCTCTGAATACTCATTTTGCCCATTCATTTTCTAATATTCTTAAATGATTATAGATCTAAAATTAAGTTTAAGTGAATAAAAGCGTGAAGTAGCTTTAATTGAGCGTAGGCATGCTGTTCAAATGAGTTTGTACAAATAGTACAGGCAGGGATTTTATGAGAGTCACTGACCGTGCGCAAAACTTTCTCTTCTTCTTTCTCTTTTGTATGCTGGTCTGCCCACACAGCATTAGTGTTATAAGAACAAATACACAACACAGCACAAGCCCCCCAGAGCATGTTCTACATCGTGACTTCAGTTGTGCAGTAACCAGTTTCAGAACTTGAAATAACCAAACTTTGCTTAGAATATTATAAGGCACAATTAAAAGTAATCCAGTTATCACCCATAAGCTTTCCCCAGTGAAATAAGATCAAATTCTGCTCTCAAGATGCTCTTTAAAGAGATAGTTTACCTCAAAATAAACCATCTGTCATCATTTTCTCACCCTCGTGTCTTTTTTAAACTGGTTTATTTGTATTTTTTAACACACAACAAAGATATATTATGGCTTGGAATATAGTGCATACTTTTATGATGCTTTTATGGTGCTCTTTTGTTCTTTTTGAAGCTTGAAATCCTCTTGTCCTCATCTACTTTCACTGTATGGAAAAGAGCAGCGTGAACATTCTGCTAAATTTCTCCTTTTATATATTTCACGGAAGAAATGAAGTCTATGAAGAATGACAGTGTATTAAATAAATATTTTCAAAATATTAAAACCAAGTGACATTTATTTTTAAAACGGCATACTTTTTAAACAAAACATCTTGCAATAAGCAAAAATAATTATAATACATATGCAACCATTCAAAGTTTCTGGTCAGTAAGATTATTATTATTTTTTGACATAAATTAATACATTTATTAAGCAAGGATGCATTAAATTAATTAAAATTTACCCAAACACGTTAAAGACCTTTTACATTGTTACAAAAGATTTTTGTTTTAAATAAATTGGGTTCTTTTGAATATTCTATTCGTTGAAGAATAGTTTTCCACAAAACTATTATAATGGTGAGAAATGTTTCTTGAGCACCAAATCAGCATATTAGAATGATTTCAGCATATTTTACAATATATTAAAATAGTCAATAGACAGTTTTTACTGTATTTTTGATCAAATAAATGAAACCTTTGTGAGCATAAGAGACTTCTTTCTAAAACTTTAAAGAATCTTACGACCCCAAACTTTTGAACTGTGTAATTTTTATTATTATTATTTTTTTTTTTGACACATCCTTTTTCACAACAGCCTGTACCTTTTTAAATTTTCGGCAAGGATTTATTAAGAATGTCTTGTTTGTGCACCATGTACTCAACTAATCAGAGATGATTAGTGCTTGACAGCGGCACACGTCCAATCAATATAGACCCTCCTGATTACCCAGAAGTCCTGTATGAAATACCTTTTTGTTATTCAGTTTAGTTCTCTTTGTGGGAAAAAAGAATGCAAGAAAAGTATGCATCTAAAATATACATTTTTAAAACATAGTTCATCCATAAATGAAAATGGTCAATATTTACTCACCAATAAATCGCAGTTTCTGAAAAACAACCAGGTCACTCTTACACAGCGTGGAAGACATAAGGCATCTTCTCTTTTTGCCTCTCTCCAGATTGTGGCAGACTGCTCTCTGTCTCTGCATTCTAATGCCTTATGTGTGGTGATGTATTTTGGCAGACTTGAGAGTGACTCATACTTTTGGGTACTTGTGCAACCTCTCGTTACTCTGGAACTTTACTCCATGCGTGCTGTGAAATCTCTATGTAGAGCCGATTTTGCCCAAACACAATGAGCAGAAAAAGAGGATTGAGGTTGATCATCGCCAGAGGAGGATTTGGTGTGTGTATGTGCGTGTGTGTATGTGTGAGAACACTTAGCCGGAATTTAGTTTTTTCATGTGGGAGAATTTGGTTTTCTGACAGGAAGTACCTGTTTTGCGTAAATTCGGCAGGGATACCAAAGTAGAACTCTGAGCTGATTGGCTGTTTTCCACAAGTACAGCAGAACAAGGGGTTGCAAGGTTCAGGGTTAATTTTAGTGAAACATCAGACAGATTATTTATTTATTTACTTAGTCTCTGATTCATATACTTTTGTTTATTTCTGAACACTATAAACTGAAAACTATCTTATTTCAAAACTCATTCCTACTGTGTTTTGATTTCATTAGATATAGATAAAAAAGAATAATAAAAAGTTACAATAAAAAACAATAAAAAAGTTACTTGAAATAAAATAAATGTTAACTGAAATATATATATATATATATATATATATATATATATATATATATATTTTTATAAAATAAAAAAAGACTTGTTTTATTTCAGCTAGTTTTGTTATAACTTGATTTACAAAAAATAACTGAAGTTAAGACTAAAAAAAAGAAACTAAGGTCCAGATTTACTAAACGGCAAATTAGCGTTAGAGCGCAATTCCATAAAAGCGGTGATGGGAGGGAAAACTCTGCGTGTGATTTACTGACAATGCGCACATTAAAGAACACAGACGCAACCAGATCAATTCTATAATGACCAGCGTAATCTACCAAGAGCAGCGTAAATTACCGCCTGCTTTGCTTTTTTTGGGCGTTAAATAATGGTGCAAGTACCAGTAATTTGACAAGCGCAAACATTAGTAAATCAAAACATTGCGTGATTCATTTTAATACTCTCCTCCCATAAATTTTGCGTCTGAAAGGGAAACTCCTACAAATGCATATTCAATAAAGTCAGGCGCAAAAATAAGTGTGTCCACACCTATTCAGCGTTAATTCTTCACTGTGCGACTTTAGTAAATCCTGACAGTATTATTTTAACGCCAAAAGACGATTTGCGCTGATGCAAGCTGTTAGTAAATCTGGCCCTAAAACTGAAATAAAATTCATAAAAACTTATATATATATATAAAAAATTACTAAAACATAAACTAAATTTACACAGAATATACAAATAAAGTCTAATTCGAAGTATTAACAAAGACTATAATAGTATCCTAATTATACTTAAAAACTGGTTTCAAGTAGTTTTCGTTATTTGGGCAGTTTATGCAGCGATAATCAACATGCCATGTATCCATCCACTCATTTTCACTCATTTTCTTTCCCCATAGCAAATGTGGCTTTCACCAATATTGGCTACACTATCAGATTTCATCAGACCTAAAACACAAGTGCAGATAGGTTGATTGAATGTGAAAAACAAATTGGAATTGGGTTCTAATTGTGAGAAACTACATGTTCTGTGTATGAGGACAGAAATGTTGGATGGTTAGTCTTCTGAGAGCCCTGTTGTTCAGCTCTGATTAGTGTGATGTATATGCATTAATGTGCAAAAAAAACATCATCTCATTATCGAGGCAACCTGGGAAAACATGAGAGAATTCTAAAACTGGAATTTCCTGTAAAAGTCACGGAAATTAGTAAAGATCTTAAGTCTTAATTTATACAGCAAATATATTTTGTAGTTATTCTGCTCTAAAAATAAATTGTTTGACTTATTGGCCACCAAATACTACCTTGCTAGAAAACTGTTTACTAGGACACAAAGTGATCATCAATATACATCAATACTGTTGAAAGAATCGTGTTTTCCAAGTGTCTTTACCATGAAAAAAGTCCCCTATTCTAAAGACTGGTACAAATGGAAATCCACCAGGCAATCTCTACAAAGTGAATTTAAAAATCTTTAAAAATCTTTAAAAATGCCATATGACTGGAAAAGGCTTGGAAATATAATGGTAAAAAGGGAACCCTCCTACCCTCCTATCACTTAACAATATAAAATAAATGCATTATAGACACATCCACTGAGACAAATACAAAAACTAATATTAGATCTGGTTGGGTGGCAATAATGAATCTAGCTGAGTCCACTGACCAGTTTTTGTTTGGCTGTATTTTTTACTTTATTTATTTATTTAATGTATGTATTTATTTTATTTATTTATTTATTTATTTTACTTTATTTTTCATTATTGATTTAATTTGTTTTATTTAATTTTTTATTTATTTAATTTTTTATTTAATTTGTTTTGTTTTGTTTTATTTAATTTTATTTTTAATTTTATTTTTTATTTAATTTAAATTTATTTTTTTATTTTATTTTATTTAACTTTATTTTTTATTTTATTTTAATTTTTTAATTTTAATTTTTATTTTTTTGACCAGCTAGCATGCACTAAAATTTTTTGGGGTATGACGACAATATTTTTCTGAGTATGTGTGCAAGAGTGTTATGTAACTATGATTGCAGATTGTTTTATTCCATACCACATAGAAAGCAATGTGTCATTCAAGGGTTTTGCACTTTAAACACAAAATACATCATTAACCTACCAAACTTAGACAGTAGCATACTGAAGTGTGCATTTCTGTAGATTTGGTTTTTATGCTGCATATTGTATATTCACAAATACAGAATCATGGATGTCTAAAGTTGCAAGAGATGCTGTTTGCATAATTAGAGTCATAGTATAAAATAAACAACAATTCACTAAACCCTCAATATCAAAATTCATACATATATTTACTGCATTTGTTTGGTTTGCAATGGGATGTACTGCTGTATGCTGTCCCATATAGCACTCATTATATGGAAATGTTAACACTTCTCCCCTCTGTAATATCCTGCCTACATTTGATTGTTATGCTGACACTGCTTCCCTGCTTACATTACCTGCTAGATATGAGATCTTTTTATTTGCACAAGTCAAAATGCATCACCTGTCAGCAGCAGTCAGTTTTTATGGTGGGCTCATCTGTAATGTAAAAACATGAAAACTTTTCAAACTTTTTGTCCCGTGCACCACCTACATCTACATAATTGTTGCCATATTTTCTCTCTGTGCCAATATTAAAATTTGAGCTAATACTAAAAACAGTATTTGCATTTTTGGTAGCACTTTATTTTAAGGACCAATTCTCACTATTAACAATTTGCCTACTAGCATGCATATTACTAGCATATTGGCTGTTTATTAGTACTTATAAAGCACATATTAACGCTTTATTCTGCATGTCCATATTTAGATCCCTTAATCGTACTCCATACTTAAAATCAACAGCTACCTTACTAACTATTAATATGCAGCAAATTGAAGCAAAAGTCGTAGTTAATAGTTAATAGTCCCCAAACTAAAGTGTGACATTATGTTGATGTTATGGATGATAATTAGCTGCTAATTGGCTGATATTAAAATTATATTATTATATTATACTAAAATTATATATTGTTTTGTCTAAATATTTTAAAAACAAAGTACTAAAAACCAAAATCATTAGTATTTTATTTTCAATGCTGCAATGTAATGAATTTAGGAATCATAACATAATAATGTATTCATTTTCAGATTTTCTAAAGACAACATTTAACATTTAATAAATGACTTTGATGATGGCAAGGTATTTAAATGTAAAAATAGAGGTAATGAGCATACAATTATATTTTTAATATATTAAATAATATAGTGCAATAGAGTTTTTTCAGTATCACTCAAAATACTATAATAACAAAGTAAATCTTTGATAAAGTCCTGATGTTGCACAGGTAAACAGCCCCTTGTTAGACTGTGCAGCCTTTATTTTAATTAGTCTAGACAACTATCGACCTTTAGTCTTCTTATGTGTCTCAATAGGCCTCTCTGGAGATTTATGTATCCTACATATGAAGGACTGCCAATAAAAGCATACTGTATGCAGAGTATTAACCCTGCTCCAAATGTATGAATCAATAATCCTGGTGAGACTCTATAGATCATTGTGATAGGAGAATGTGTAGATGATTTTCTGCTACTAGCTTCTACAGTCGATATGTGTTAATATTACATGTGTGGACTGGGATGTTGTGTCTCTGTAGGCAGCACTGGTGACTCTAATAAGGACAGTTTACCTGGCTGGAACAAGCTCTCGTAAAGAAACAGTTACATGTTTCCTTTTAATTAGACATCAGCTTTGCTCCATAGCGCAGCAGCACACGACACGCACACGACACACACACGCTGACACACTATTGAATAATGCCTCTAAATGTGGTGTAGTGTTCTCAGGCACAGATGCTTGTTAGTTCTTATGGAATCAGACGGATGAGTGGCCATCTAGAAACAGGAAATTGATTTGTTTTGCCCATTTGATTGTTGTGAGAGGTTGTGTTTTGCACATCTTGTTAGGGCTCAGAGCAGAGTGTGTGTAGGAGATGATCAAGCTAATTTGGTTCTGTGTTTGTTGTGTTTTTTTGTGGTTGAAAACATGAATGTGTGAATGAATGAATTAATGTGGCTGAGATCATACTGCACTGACACTTTATTTTAAGCTCCAATTCTCGCTATTAACAACCCATTAACTAGGAGTTTTGCCTCAATAAACTCTTAATTTGCTGCTTATTAATAGTTAGTAAGGTAGTTGTTAAGTTTAGGTATTGGTAGGATTAGGGATGTAGAATAAGGTCATGTAGAATAAGTAATTAATATGTGCTTAATTAGTACTAATAAATGGCTAATATTCTAGTAATATGCATGCTAATTAGCAACTAGTTAAGAGACCCTAAAATAAAGTGTTACTATTAAATCTGTTCATTTTATACAGTGATTGTGTCTCTTCAGAAAACATTGTAACACTTTAGGGAGCAATTCTCATTATTAACTAGTTGCTTATTAGCATGCCTATTATTAACATATTGGCTGTTTATTAGTACTTATAAAGCACATATTCTGCATGACCATTTTCATCCATAATCCTACCCAAAACCTAAATTTAACAACTACCTTACTAACTATTAATAAGCAGCAAATTAGGAGTTTATTGAGGCAAAAGTCATAGTTAATGGTTTGTTAATGGCGAGAGTTGGAGCTTAAAATAAAGTGTGAACAACATTTACAATGTACAACTAGAAACAAGAAACAAATATTCTGTAGTAGTTATTTCATATACTCTTTATTAATTCTGATTGTTTGCTAAATACAGTCATTGTATAAAATGCTATAAAGAGCACATTTCTGAAAGTGAATATTTGGGCTCTGAATGACAATTCTATGTTCTATGTACTATTCTATGTGCTCATCAAGGATGCATTTATATAGAAAAAAGCTGAATTTTCAGCATCATTACTCCAGTCTTCAGTGTCACATGATCCTTCAGAAATCATTCTGATTTATTAACAATATGCTGATTTATTATCAATGTTGGAAACTGTTGTGCTGCTTAATATTTTTTTGGAACCTGTGATACTTTTTTCAGGAATATTTGATAAAAAGTTAAAATAGTTTATTGAAAAAAGGGATATTTTCTAACTATATATATATATATATATATATATATATATATATATATATATATATATATATATAACATTAGGATTGTCAACATTAAACGCGTTAATATTTTTTTAACGCAAATTAATCATTTGAAGGTTTGACCCCAACTTCTTCCGTCATCGCAGCAGAAGGTTATCTATCATTGTGTGATGAGGGTACACAGAGGCGGTTGTAACATCACAAACAACGTGTTTCAGCCAGAGCACACGTTAAGGCTTTTACACCGCAGAAATAAACATGACAACAGGCACTATAGATTATATAAGATAATAAACACACGATTACGATAGGATATGGTTTGTATGTGATTTTCTTGAGATGAATGTGTGCATCTGAAATGCTAATTTGTGCAGCGATATAAAAGGCTATAAATAACATATTTTAACAACAGTAAACGACCAAATTCCACATGTGATCGTAAAAAAGTTATTACAAACACTCGATGCTGGTTTAAAGTGAGTTCTGAGTAAAAGTGTACTATTAATCTCATAAATTGTCTTATGTAGCATGATGCTAATGTTAGCTCTAATGCACCTGCAGAACAGGTCCAATTCTTCTTCATAATGCATTTTGTCATAATAATTCACGTAAGGTCACAAGAAAATGTTTTGTTGTATTTATTTAGAAATACTTTTGATAATAGTTGGGTAAATGTAAACTGGGATTGAAGCGATGTGGCTTAGTAAACGTTTATTGCCAGTATAAAGACTGATAATAGCTGAATAAAAACAAATGAATAATGATAAAAGAATAATAAGGATTATGTCTCATACCTGGCGGAGGAGTGAAAGGTTCTGTTTCCTTAAACTAGTTTGTCATGCATTTCTTTATTTCAACACATTTACAGGTAAATCCTAGTATTTTAAATTTGTGATTAATCATGATTAATCACAGCCCATGACTGTGATTAACGCGATTACATTTTTTAATCGATTGACAGCACTAATATATATATATATATATATATATATATATATATATATATATATATATATATATATATATATATATATATATATATATATATATATATATATATATTTGTAGTTGTCGCTTGTGGCATTGGATAAGGGATAGGAGAAAGTATTTTAACAATGAAAAATTGCACGTACAGTACTTCATCTATAAAGAACTTGAAGCGTCATTATTTTTCATAACCAGATAAAAAAAATGAAATTGTGAGCAGTTACATATTTACTTGCATGACTCAACAGATCTTTTATTTATATTTATTTATTTATCAGAGAAGCTGAATGATGTCCAGCATTGTACATTGGAAAAAACCAAGGAAGTCTTGTTTAGTGTTTCTTTGTGATATCGTTAGTGACGTCATTAGAACACAACAGAGAGATTTCATTGGCCATTTATCAACCAATCAGCTTTCAGTCCCAGTCTTTCCATATAGCTCTCATTACACATTTTACATGTCCACATTTTTCCAAGTCTTATAAAAATATGTTTAGATATATTAGATGTGTTTGCAGGTATTTTTCTTTGGTCAGACTGTAATTGTTTTATTCAGGCCGTAGTGAAGAAGGCGCATCTGTGCTCGCAGAGGCTGCTGTTGTTTTTATAGCAGGGAGAGTGACAAGGCTTGGCATGTTTTGCAGCCACAATCCGAGCCTCCTGGCCTGGCACAACCCCCAGGGGAGAGCCCACGCTTTCTCTCTCTCTCTGTGTGTGTGTGTGTGTGTGTGTGTCCTCTCAGGTTGCTCAGAAGCCCCATCTGGTGCATCTCTCTATGCCTCTGTACCCTGGCAGGACGTTTGGAAGCACAGATCAATCCCACCTTCTCTTCCCCTTCAGGGAGGAAAGAATTTAGAGAGATGCTCAAAATCATCCACTGGAGCATTTTTATGTCTTCGTCGTATTGTCTCATAAGACTATTGCTGCCGACTATTAGTGGAAACAGTGTTACAAGTCAGTGTTTCGGATAAAGCACATTTCACAAGGGTTTAAAACCTTTATATTATCATGCCAGAAATCATAAAAATAGCACCATAATTCTTTATTCGAGCCATCCACTGAAACGGAAACTCATTTAAAGATGATTGCTTGTCTGTAGACAAGGACAAAAATATATTAGTATGGAAAAATTACATCGTATGCCCTTTTGGGTGCTAATATTTTCTTCTAGTTTCACTTAAACAAGAGAAAGCTCCCATAGAGTTACATTAAAGGAGAGACTGCATGTCTAGTCTTGAGCAATACCAGGCTAAAACCATTTAGAAACCTTAGCAAGCACAAATTGTGATTGTGTTGTCAACTTCAGGTATTGCATTGTTATTACTTACAGGTTTATAATCCATAAAGTAGTCATGTGACATTCTATTTAAGGTCGAAAGGCACCTATGAAAAAAGTCTCTGATTGAATAAAGTACGGTAAATGGACTCCTGCTAAGCCAGGCTTTGCAGATTTGATTATCTTCCCCAACAATAGCTACATGTATTTTCAGAAAAGCCAAGCAATGGAGCCAAATTGAATGAGACCCTCCCGTGTGCCCATGTCTGTAGAAACATCAAATTAAAAGGGCTCCTTTATTAACTGAAAGGAAGCTTATCCTGGTCAATACTGAAGTCGTTCTAAATGACTGCATTGACATTCTTTTATAAAGGAGTGGATTGGCCTAAGGAGGGAAAAATTATATTGATCCTAAACACTTGTTTTAAAAGCAGGTTAGGGACTGGAGACCTTGAAAGTCTGTGCCCAGTGAGACTGGATTTATTTGGAACATCCTTAAATAATTGCAAGACAATGTGTCCATACATGTTCTGTACTTATACATAATGCTTATTTCACGAATGTGACCCTGGACCACAAAACCAGTCTTAAGTAGCACATATATTTGTTATATTTGTAGCAATAGCCAAAAATACATTGTATGGGTCAAAATTGTCAATTTTTCTTTCATGCCAAAAATCATTAGAATATTAAGATCATGTTCCATGAAGATATTTTGTACATTTCCTACCATACAAATTTTTTGATTGGTAATATGCATTGCTAAGAACTTAATTTGGATAACTTTAAAGGTGATTTTCTCAGTATTTGATTTTTTTTGCACCCTCAGATTCCAGATTTTTAGTTGCATCTCGCCCAAATATTGTCCTGTCCTAACAAACCATACATCAATGGAAAGCTTGTTTATTCAGATGCTTTCAGTTTTCAGATGATGTATAAATCAAAAAATTGACCCTTATGACTTGTTTTGTGGTCCAGGGTCACATATTTCATATTTTATTGTGGTTTATAAGTCGAAGTAAAGATTTTCTGACAAACTTCCCTGCGACAGTGCTACCCAAACAACACAATATAGCCTAATATATTATTGTTATGTATTAATAAAAATTTACTCTACATTATTCTAAACCACAGTACAGGACTACATAGGTTTTTTTTCCTTCTTTTTTTTCTCTCCTTTTTTTGTTACAAGCTTTATCATTTATAAGATGACTTACAATTGACTTTTCATATTTATTTAAAATTTTATTGGAAGATTGCTTATTTTACATATTCCACTGTTCCCATGCTATTCATCTCAAATCAGAAATTTCCTGACAACTCATATAGTTTGAAAACATGCCCATAAATGGGGCTTGTATTAAATAACTGTATTTGTTTGTTTGTTTTTACCTAATGACAAAAATAGTGGAAATGCAATTTTGTTGTAGATGCATGTGCAGACCTTGTCTTATTTTAATTAAATTATAATAGAAAATATAAATTCATAACATATTATTATAAATATTACACTAACTAGCCCTGGTTTCCCTTACGAAATACTCATAAAGTACTCAGCACCTGGTGCTATCATTGAATACTTTAAAATAAAGAGCTTTGTTTCCCTAGAGGCTTTTTGCATATTTGTTTACGAGACCCTAAACATACAGTAGCAGCTCAGAAATATGCCACTCGCTATCTCTGAGCATCAACAGGGAGAGTCCCGGTGTAGCCACGCCCACGTCTGATTCTGATATCTGATTGGTTGACCGGCAGCGATGCTGCATAATGAAGTGAGGAGGCAGCAGCTTATCGAACAGATGGGCTGGTCCAGCACACGGGTACACAGCATCAGTGCTGTGATCATGGAGCCTGCTGCTGTATTTATCACTGACATTTCACAGCCCTGATTGATTCTGTCAGCACTGCACTGATGACTTTTTCAAACAGCGTGCATAAAAAGAAGCACATTTATAATTTCCATCCTTCTGTGTGGATGTGAGGAGGCACTGATCCCTGATCAGCTGAACTTGACGACAAGGATTTAATTCATACTGTGCAGCTGGAAACATACTGCTGATCACTTCTGCCTTGTATTGGAGGAAATATGATTTTCTCAGACATGAACACGGGGACTAATTCCCCGAAGGTCCACCCGCCCAACGGGACGAGATTTTACACATACCAGGCGAGTATTTAAAGTGTTTAAAAGCCATAAACTAATTCTTATGTTTCTTGAGTATTATTTGCTGTTTAAGTCGCTTTGGACACGTCTGTGATGCGATACGTTACTTTGTTTTTAATCTGAAGACGCTCTGGAAAATGCGCACTAAGAGTGTGTAGTTAGTTACACACAGAATAGCCGGGGTCGACATTTTTAATCACGTTTAAGATTGAGTTTAGCCCTAAACTGTCACGATATCGATGAAGTTTAGGTTTGAACTGAAGGTTTAAAGGCGTTGATTGAGCGCGCATGCATTTGGAGACGCGAAGGCTTTATAAACACATCACGCTTGGACAGTAGCTTACATTGACAGTTTTTGACGAAATGTGATTTTTATTTCAGAGTGTAGTCCAATATGTGGTTAAACAATCTGCAAGTCAGGTAATCTTAATCTTGTTTCGCTAAAACGATACGTTTTATTATGTTTAAGAAGGTTATAGGAGAACCGAATAGTCACACTTTTTTACTTAAGTGAATATTTCTCTGAATAGGTTTAATTTTGAAAGTTATCTCCTGTGTAAACAGTTTAATGTCTTGTCTACATGAAAAAAAAAAAAAAAAAAAAACGCACTGTAGGATTAGCATATTTATATATCAGCAACATGTCATAAAATAATTAATGAAACATCTAAAATGATGGAAAAGGTAGCAAAAGTTGTTTTGTCTGGAAATATAGTATAAATTAATAATTAATAGTTGTGTAATAATAACTACAATAATGTCAACTTCTCCATGTGATAAAATACAGTCTCTTTGATATTATTATGCACCAGTGGTAAATTGTCTTGATATGCTGAATTGCACGCACTGCTCAGCTGTGACCCAAATCTCATGCATTGGAATGAGGGCAGTGTCTTTAGATATTGATTTCTGTAATGGGAAGCCATGGTAACCAAGCCAGTGATGAAATCAGTGAGAGACTGTGGCTTTAGAGATGATGATTTCATTGGAGCGCTTTTCAACAGGTGCTGCAGATGCTTGTTTAACCATCTGTATTGATATTTGTTTGTGGATTATAGAGGTTTATTTTTGGTTGCCCTGTGCACTAAAAATACCGCGGCGTGGTTTACCTCTAGTTGTTTTCAGCTTTGCTCATTTTGAGTGAGTGTGTATTCATTATGCCATGTTTTTGTGTGTGTAGTATCAGCTTGTTTCATCATTAGAGAGGTGCTTCCAATGGAAAACAGCCTGAGAGATTTTCCCCCTGATTTGAAACGGCACAGTCTATATTCTGTCCTGACAGTCTATTTCTCAGGTACAGCAACATTATGAACAATCTAAGCATGAAACGCAGAGACAAGTTGGGGCTTTGAAAGCTACACAGTTGTTTACTGCAGTGGGTCTCGATTGGTTTTGCTTCAGGACAGAATTTACATTTGGATGATTAAACACAGTACTAGAATCTCAACTAGGGGGCATCAGCATACTTCCAAGGGTGCTGCAGGATTATGGTGGATTAGATATTAAATATATTATTATTTTCTATTAATATTTTATTATTTAGGGGGCCCATTCAATATTGTGTTGCACAGTGTCAAAGTCAAAAATGTTGAGAACCACTGCTTTAAAGCAGAGGGACAAATTGAAATTAATTATGTTATATTAATCCATAAACCCAAATATTCAAATTATAAACATGAGGCCAAACCAGGCTCATTAGAAATACATGTAAAACCTGAAATATGTTTCTCCAGGTGCATTTCGCTGCACTTTTCAGGTGACACGTCCACAAGAGGTGCTATAAGCGATATTTTTTTTCTGTATTGCATGTAGAGATTTATTAAACAGCCCAGTGAAAATAAAAAAAAAAGTCATGCCAAATGGTTGCAAAATATTATGCTGTTGCTCTTTTCAATGTGAAATGTTCAGTGAGTTGCTCTACTTAGTGTTTGGTTTTATCCAAAACAGTTGTACGTCAATCTGGCAGTGCTTATGTTGGTTGTTGTTCGTACAGTATTACAGCAATTCATAAATGAAATGTCAGTGAGTGGGGCTAATAGGTTATGCTCTAACATATTTGAAGATAACATGCCACCTACACTAAATCCTAATCTAAACCTAATTGATAATTTTAACAAAAGCAAATGTGAGATCAAAATGCAATTATCTGAAGCAAGTGTATCATTTTACCTTCCTTTTATGAGGCTTTTATGATCTCTTTTGGGGCGTTTTGTGACTCATGTTTCACTGGACCCGAGTGTGTCAAATCGCAAGTGCAGTGCTGCACCAGGAGCGCTACAGAGCAAGTTTACTACATCAGAAAAGCCATACATATGGAGCGGACTGTGTGAAGCAAATGGTAAAATGTATTAGTTTACAAATCATGCACTGTGTTAAAAGTGCTTTTAGGTCAGTAGAGTATTGTGTAAGAAACCACACAAAATTAATCCTTATTAATTGATAATATGCTCCTTTAAACACAATTTGTATTATTTATGTTTTACTGCTACTAGTGTTTATTTCAGCTGGAGACTGCAGTGAACTGTTTTACAGGCATGTAACAAATCATGCATTTCCACTGAGCCTAGGTTAGAATAGGCAATTGACAAATTTTGTAGATGCATTAACACTGATGTCTCTTAATTTTTGATGCTTCCATGAGCAAAACACATTGCGGTTAGCACAAATCATGTTTATTCTTGTTGCATTTGCACCTGTATTTGTATTAATATAGTCTAGCTTGCATTTTATTTTTAGACAGTTTTGTCCATGTTGTTATCCACCTAATTTGAATCTTCTCCCAAGCGATAGATGATTTTGTGTTTGATTGGACAGCCTTTGACGTCAGTAACAAATGACTTGGGAAGTAACTGCCATCCTAACTCCACACAATTATGTGGTTAGTTGGATGTTATTATTTGCATTTTGCTTTGATTTCTCCGGCTTTTTGTTTCCCATTGTCACTTGCTTTTTCTTCCTCAGTATTTTTCACACATACAATTAAAAGCTTTCTGATCAGACTGATGTCAATTTCAAAGAGAGTTTCTAGCACTCTGTATTGTTGTACAGATTATTTTTCTCACTATTTCTTCAGCATTCCTCTCCAGACGTGGCAAATACTGCACAGAGTCAATATTAATGTTGGCGAAGCAAAGCATTCTCCAAAGCTGTGTGTATGTCTGTGGGTTGGTGTGTGTGTATGTAGGTATGTAGGGTTATTCAAGCAGAAGACTTGTTTTGTTAATGGTGTTTGCATGAAGCAAGGAACAAATATAGCATCAGCGATAGACTCTGTATTAGTGCACACCTGTCTGCTGTAATATGGGAAATTTGAGTCGAAACCAATAGTGCTTTAGCTCACTGATCCTGCACAGAATTCATAGCATAAATGGATTACAGATTGTGTTCTATAGGTAAGACAGCTCTTACCATACAAAAATAAAGAAAATATAAAAAAGGTAAAGCCCTTGCCATCTGGGGCTGTGTTAAAGTGTGTTGAGCATAATTTCATTACCATGGCCTCTCCCCTCATAGCCAGTGCAGTTTTGCCCAGGCACAGATAATAAAAGCCAGTGAAGGGTGGCTTCCTGGTTTATCCATTGGGATTAGTGGGAAAATGAGAGGTTGTGGGGGTCGTTGGTTTGTTTAATGGGAGCTGATCGCCGTTTTCTCACAATAGAGATTAAAAAAAAAGTAAAAAAAAATATAAATTATGTAATAATTATATAATTTATTATTTAATATAATAAATTCTATAATACATTTACATTTTTTTCATTATTAACTAAATTTGAAAAAAAAAAAAATAAATAAACAGAATTTGGGGAAAAATAAAGCGTATTTCATAGGGCCCTAAATATGTCATACTACTTATATTATTAGAATTATATAGTGTAATATTACTTAATGTATGTATATATGTAATATTTTAACAACATAGTATTTACTTTTACTATTATTTACAGTAATTATTACTATTAATTATAAATATAATACAACAATTATAAGATATATATATATACAAAAATATATAATATCATATATAATTATAGTACTATATGCTAAACTTAATTATGCTGCCAAATGTGTAGAAAATGTATCTTTTTACTAGGTTACAAGATTTCAGTTGCACAGGTGACATACAGGTGACCCACAGACTGATCCAGGCAGAGCATGATCACAGTTATGTGCTTGAACAAGGCACTAGACCAGGTTGCCCAAGGGGTACTGTCGATTTAAGGAGTATTGTAATTTTCCTGCTAAAGGCTAAGTAATGAGAAGGTAATGAGAAATGATGTGGGTGAGAGACATGTCAGAACATCAATGGAGAGATGGATGGAGATGGATAGAGAAGAGGGGGTGTAGGTTTAATCACACTAATGGCTTCACCCTTCTCACACAAGACTCAGTCCAGCCCAGAATACTAAACCAGTTAGACTAGAAACCTTGCACTGGTGTCTGAAATCAGTGAAGGTTACTTTTGAGAAGGTTCACTGCTTCATAAAAACTTTCGCTATTTAGGTGAAAAAGGATTCTAAGTGTTAAAGGGACATAAGTTTGAGTAAATGATGACTGAGTAAATGATGAATTTTTCCTTTTAAATTCAGGTAAAGACATAAAGAAGACTTGATAATTTAGAATGAAGGTAAATGTTTTATGTAGCCGATGTAAAGAGGGAAAAGCGTTTTTTGTTGCTTAGAAACAAAAGGATCTGCACACGACTCTATGATGCTTTTGACGGCAGTCTTATCCATCTTAAGTATGACTTCCATTGTCTCCATGAGACGTCTTATTGAGTTCTAATGCATTCGAATTGTCCTGAGTCACTCGACTTGTTTGAAGCCATCACCTTCCACATTTAGCTCATAATTTCACAGCACACAGACTTTGATTACCCATGATTCAGTGCTCTGTCCCTTTGTTTGCAGGGCTCTTGCTGCCAGGGTCCGTGGTGATGTAACCTTGTTCAATCAAACCTGATTAGCGTGGAAAAGCCCTTTCAATCACGTATTTCCTGAGATGAGGCTGCAGTGAGGATGACAGCCATATTATATTAATTAAACAAATTAAATGACTAATATTAGATAACGGCTGCTACTTATTCGAGAAAGTGTCAGTTCAATTGGTTCACTGTCGATGGTAGGCAAGATTTAGGGCCAGATTTACTAACAGCTTGCGGCAGTCTTTTGGTGTTAAAATAGTACTGTAGGGATTAACTAAAGAAGCACAATGAAGTCTTTTGCCGTTAAAATAGTACTGTAGGGATTAACTAAAGAAGCACAAATAAGAATTAGCGCTGAAAAGGTGTGGACACAGTTGTTTTTGCACCTGACCTTATTGAATATGCATTTGTAGGAGTTTCCCTTTCAGACACAAAATTTATGGGAGGAGAGTATTAAAATGAGTCATGCAACGTGATTTACTTATGTTTGTGCTCGTCAAATTACTGGTATTTGCGCCATTATTTAACACCCAAAAAAAGCATGTCTTAAAGCAGGCGCTAATTTGTGCTGCTCTTGGTAGATTTTGCTGGTCATTATGGAAATGATCTGGTTTCGTCTGTGTTCTTTAATGTGCGCATTGTCAGTAAATCACACGCAGAATTTTACTCTCCCATCAGCGCTTTTATGGAATTGTGCTCTAATGCTAATTTGCCTTGTTTAGTAAATCTGGCCCTTAACGTTTAAAGGGATAGTTTGACCAAAAATGAAAATTCTGTCATCCATTTACTCTGATGACTGATATTTTTTATTTTTGGCCTTATGAATGAAGTTAAAAGTCACCAGAACTATTTGTGTGTCAATATTTTTCATAATGTCTTCTTTTAAGTTTCACAGAGGAAAGAAAGCCATACAGTTTTGGAAAGACAAATTGGGTTATTGCTCTATCAAATCTCATAATGAATATACTTTTTTGATGCCTAAATTCATTAGACATAATAGTATATAATTATAATATCAGAAAGGATGTGGCTTTTTGGCTGTTTACAGTGGCAGGCAAATAATTATCGTAATTAGGAATTTTCCAAGTGGAATTGAATTCATCATTAATCCTGGTTACCTGCGATATTTTGTGGCATAAACGTTTGTACTCTTGCTGTAACCTCTGATGTTGGTGTTTGACAGTTCAGAATTTGACACCAAGGTAGATCTTTGTTCTGGACCACAGGTGGCACTTTGGTAAATACAAATTACATGCTGTCACAAAGCAAAGGCCTGATTCAGTCCACCCACTGCTGCTGCTCCATTCAGTTCAATGATGTATTCAATTAAACGCTCTATTCAATCAAAGGTCAAGGCAAAGACAAAGTGCTTTTGTTGCTTTATAAAAGAGAGGTTAATATGGAGATTTTATTCAAAAGCTTGGGTTTGATCGCGTCGGATGCAACAAACGAAATATATGTCCAGAGCAGTTTAAAGGATCTGACTCAGGGAGGATTTAGCTGTGCAATGATTGTGTTGTGCAAAGTGTTTTCAGAAACAACTTAAGCCATGATTAATCGGCCTAAAGGATATCCCAAATATTTAGGGTCCCCCAGACCCTGATCTGTAAAGATTTTTAGGGTGGGTGTTCACACAGGTGTTCAAAAACAGCTGAACAAAGCAAACATTTTCATTATTGTTTATGATTTTAAACAAAAAAAAATTGCCATTCATTGGTGATTTGACTTGTTAGCTCAGTAAGAAAGATTAAACCATTTTTTTTAGTAAGACAGGTGAAATACAAGTACTTTGTCTTTAATATATTAGCACAAAATTCTCTAAAATTCATTGTCTTAAATTTGAAAACTCTTCGCCTTTAAAGCATCACCCATTTTTTTTTTGTTGTGTTGTATTGAAAATATATATTTTTTCCAAAACCATTCTGCCCATCACAAGTAATCAGTAATAATCAGCAGTACCACTCTAGTACTCTAGGCATACCCTAGTAAAAAGTAATATATTTAAAATACATTGATTTCATACTCGGTATAGTTCAAATCTATTAACATATTTACTGACTTATCGCTCGAGACTTACTGATATAATAATTATCGTTAAACTTTATTTGGAGTAGCTTACTACTTGTGCACAATGCACATTTCTTAATATTAAGCCTAAAATGTGTTTTAATGTCACTATTGATGAGGATTGTATGATCTTTGAATAATATCAGTCCTTAAATGCAAGATATTTAAAGTGTAATTGAAGTATCCTTGCTATAGTTCCACTTTAGCACAATCAAATATACTTCAGTATATCTTTAGTTGGACTTCTGCACTACTTCTACACAATTAAAGTGCAATAAGTACAAAATTAGTTGTTCCAATTAAGCAGACTTTAAGTATACCAGTTTAGTATACTAAAAGTACACTTGCAGAGTGTTTTTATTAAGTACAACAGTATGTAAATGTATTTGTAGCATACTCGGCCTGAAATAAACGTTTCCAATACATTTTAGGATATTTATTTTTCACTATAGTCTACAGCCTTTCTGTCACTCTCTTTTCTTTTCCCTCATGAGCATCAAAGCAATTACACAGATTCTCAGCTCTCTCTCACTCTCCTCTCTATCTTTGAGCAGACACGCTCCAATGCCGCTCCAGCCAAGTGTCAGGAAAAACGGATGATGGGGCCACACCTCTTCATTAAAAGTGCAACTTTTTCGTTTTGTTTTGGCCAGCAGTTTTGGGCACTGCAGCGATTAGCGCGGGGGAGTTGGATTGGGGTATAACTGTACGTCAGCACAGTGCTGTGTTAGCACTGCGATTTCAAATCACAATCAGCTCGTCATTGCATATGAAGAGGCCGATAAGCACATGTATAGCAGTTCTGAGTTCAGATGTGATGCAGTCGTCAGTGCGTTTATGGGCTGATAGCACATTATGGGCTGTGGTAATGGTAATTAGTCAGCTATTTACATTTGTGCAGTCACTTGCATTGTGCCTGTTGGCGGAATGAGGAGGTAGAAAATTTTTGCTAGTTTAAAAGCTCATTTGACATGCCTTATGTTTACAGAGACATGTTCCAAACCCCATTGAGCTGCCTACCTAGAATTTTTTAGGTATTGTAGGTGTGTTAATGAAGCAAAGGGTTTCCTGGTAAAGTATACTTCCTTAAGCCAAGTGTACACTACAGGACTCATACTTCTTGCCTTTGAGTTGGCAAGATTGTCTGCAACAACCAGTCCCAGGTCGTAGTATATGAAACCTGTTTGTCAATGGTATATATATATTTTTCGCAAGACGTGAAATACGTACCGTCATGTATGTTTTGTGACATATTCAATGTAAAATATTCAATGAGTGGCGCTAAAAGAGTGTTCGTTTTTTTTACCCCGGAACAGATGAACGTACATATGGTACGTTTTATGTGACGTTGGTTTTGTACGTGTCATCGCAGTTCTGACTTGAAATGTCTATTGAGTGGTGCTATAACTTTAATGCTCTGTGACGTTTTAAAATAATGTACCATCTGCACTACACCTAAACCTACACGATAGTATGAAAAAAAGCGAATGTGACGTAAAAATGCAATCGCAAAAGCATGCTGTTTTAGCTTGTTTTTCGATCTCTCATTTTTCATATCATGAGTCATGTTTTTGACGGGATTCGTACCCAAGGATTCCGCAGCCTAAGTCCAATTCTGTGCCGGCTGAGCAACCGAGCAAGCTTGTTACATCCGGAAAGTGAAACATATGGAGCTGTAATCATAACTTTGTACAAAAAACGATTACAAGTGTTCGATGTTTTACCGCATCTAGTGTTAATTTCTCTTGGAAACTGCAGTGATATGTAGGGATGGGTCACGATTTTTGCATATTCGATTAGTTGATTCTGTTGTAGAATATCGAATAGGTTGTACGATTATTGTCTGAAAAATTCCCTGTTTTCGGTGCTGATGCAGTGGTGACGCATTCATGTCACCAGAGGGAAGCGCTGCCAATAACTTACCTAAAAGCTGTCAAAGACAACAGAACAACACATTGACTCACGCACACACTGTAGACTTGGAACTAAGAACGATGTCAAAAAAGATTTATTTGCGCACCACAGATATTCCCTACTGGGTTAGAGGTGTGCTGAATCTGTACTGAGAAAGGCACGGAAAATAAATAACGCATTCTACGGAGCCACTGAAGGGACATATTGTTAGCCGCATGCTAGCGGTAGCCTGTTACATTACAGTACATGCAATTTCACTTACCAGCAACAAAGTAAGGAGAGATGACTGATAGGACGATGGCGAATGATTTGCAGATCCTGAGCACCACTGACAAACATCTAATCTTGTAAAATGTGTGGTAAGTACTGCCGCTCCATAGTATAAACATGTGATCGCGAATCACCAAAGTGAAAGTAAAACGGTTGAGCGCACGCACGCATTCAAAAGCAGTTTCAATTTTCCGCATTTTAATAACAGCTCACTGATGCCCGCAGTTAATATACAGTATAATTACCCAACGATAGAATTGCGAGAGGAAGTATTGGAATAATTTTTTGAGCAGTTTAATACCTTATGAGCAGTTGATTTATGCTAATCGACGAACTATGTTAATAAGTACCAGCATTCTGTTATGTTTATTATATTAATATGTTTCAGCATGTTACATTTCATCATTATATGGCTTGAATTAAAATGGCCTATCTTTTAATAAATTAAACAGTTTGTTATCATACAGATTAAAAGCATGAATGGTCTCTCTCTCTCTCTCTCTCTCTCTCTCTGTTTATGGGTGTGTAACGTTAGCCTTATATGTGCGTGCTTGCATGCGGGGAAGGGGTGCGATTTTCGAATAATAATGGAATAATTCCCAGCAATTTTCGAATATTACTTTTGCTTGAAATGCCCATCCCTAGTGATATGTACATATTTCGCGTATTGCGATAAAGTTCCTACAGGTACATTTTCGTCATGAGATCAGGTAGCAAATTTGCCTGTCCATTGTATCTTTCTTTACAGAAATATAGTCTTTAGCTTAGCAACATGCTAATACCACATTTTAATGGAATCAACTATGGACTTCTGTGGAGTATGTCATGCTAGAGAGGGACATTATTTGATGCCCATTACATTATGTGATGTCCATGAATGTCTGTTAATAGATTTGCTGCTCATGAAGAGTGCTTCAAAACAGTCATGTTTGAGGTTCCATTTCAGCTAGGATGCTGCTGACAGACAATAGACAGCAAGGCAGCTCACTAGGTGTTGGAACAAGGCCACAGACTTTCAGTGCCAGAGTCATATCCACAGGATCACTGGCTCAAGTCAACACACCGCCTTAAAGAGACCCCCTCTCTCTTTCTTTGTCAATTACGCCCATATGGGATTATGGTGGCGATTCCCCACAGCAGATGTGCACATGGATTAGACCAGCAGGGCACAACTCGTGACTTTGACACGATGGTGGTGTTTTTTGAACCAAGAAGCATAGTTGTTATGACTGTAGTGCTGCAACACCACCCAAAACAACTCATTTCTGCTTAGCTATTTTGTATTTTTTGTTTGCCAGTTTACAAAAAGAAAGAAAAAAAAAAAAAATTACAGTATTACAGGGGTGTTTGATAGAAAATGCAATTGTAGTAATTGCGACAATTTCCAAAGTCCTTTAAAGGTAAGTTAATGCACTCTTGTCAGCGTTTTCAATCACAGCTCCTATTTATTGATGTGAATGGACTGAAATCTGCAAAGTTGCAGAAATAATATTATTTTCATTGTATTTAGTTGTGGCTATACCATGCTAGTACAACAGTGTTTTACAAAAATAACTAAGGCACTTCAACGACAACCCTTTATTTTGTGGAGAACATTTGCAGAAAGCATTCGCCAAACCAGGACACTTTCTCCTCCACCTTTCACTGACTTCTTTATGCACTTTGGGTTCAGTCTTTCCCCAGTTTGATGACAAACATAATGTTTCCCATCAGACCCAAATACATTAAACTTGCTTTTATCACTGAAGTGAACTTTGGACCAGTTGTCCTCTGTCCACACAACATGCTCCTTAGCAAAGATTAGTCTAGCCTTTCGATTCTTTCTGCTGATGAAAGATTTGGTCACTGCAGAGTGGGCTTTCAATCCAAATTCTCTTAAACCTTGAGACACTGTATGCTGAGACAGATCCTTACCCTGTATAGCACTGAACTGGTGAGCAATTCCAGCTGCAGTGTTGAACCGATTCCCCATTGAGATTCTCCATTGAGATATATATATATATATATACATATATATGGATGTCAGTCATTAATAAATAAAACAGGTAAGAAACGGGTAATATTCTGTAATAGGACTAATAAACTAAATAAACAATAACCAGGTTTATATGTGTTTATCAATGAACCCATTTTTTTAAAAATCTCATACATCTCATAATTGAATATCGCTTGTTCCAGAGCTAGCCATATTTTAACCATGTTCATACTTTTTAACTGAATAAATGTAATTGTTTTCACAATTAACAGATTTATGCTGATTCTAAACAGTTTTAATAAATGCCTTTTGAAAAGATGATTTAAATAATATCAAATAAATGCAAGTAGTTAATAATGAACTATGCCATGATTTGTTTGAATCCAAAAATCTTAATTGGTTCTTACCCATTTCATTTATGACTGACAAATATGCATCACATTACATTTCTTAGTTCTTAATTTATGTTGAAGCTGGATGGAAATTTTATATGCAGTTCAATAAATCTTAAGTTTAGGACTAAATATTTTTTGAGAGTATCTCATATTCTTATATTACTTCTTTAGAGCTTCTTTATCTGAAATTACACTAGAAAAAAGTTTTTTTTTTTTTTTTTTTTTTTTTTTTTTTTTTTTTTCTCAAGCCAATCCACCTAATGAAAGATAGGGCTTCCATTCCTACAGCCGCCGTATTAAGCGTTAGGATTTCCAATGAGTCGTCCGCCTCCTCCTCCATATACCATCTCTACAAGGTCATATCCTGGGTGATTGTATGGATGCACACACACACAAACACACTGCATGCACACAGCTGTGCTGATTGCAATATCGAAGCATTACCGGTCAAGAACATAACAAAGGCATTTTGTGTACAGTGATCAAGCAAACAGCCTTTTGGAAATTGTACCACTTGAACTTTCATTCACCGCCATGGCACCCAGCGAAGTGTGGCCTATTTTCCTCTGTGTGTATGTATGTGTTTTAATCAGGCCTTGTGCATTAAAATCTCAGTGGGGCAGATGGGAGAGAGTTTGACCCACTTTGATGGATTCCACGCCGATTAAAAGGATGAGTGAGCTTTCGAAAGCACGACGACCCTCTGTGTGCATGTGTGCGCAGTAGGGACGCGCAGATCTACATATTGTCATAATCATACTCGGTTGGTGTCCAAACAAGTCGGTCTTAAGGAAGACCTGTATAGTTGGGGTCATTTAGGGACATGACCTCAATGCTCTGATCGGATGCATTTCTGTTCATATAGAGTGCATTCTTAAGTTCAAAAATACCTAGAAGAAGCACAGAAGAATGGAATAGAATGATCTTGAGATGCATTCTTAAGTTGTTTTTAACTCGACACAATATATAAAAAATGCAATAGTGTGTGCCTGCCATTCTGTGTGCATAGATTCTATGTCCTTGTTAGTTACCGAATATATATATATATATATATATATATATATATA
Organism: Spinibarbus caldwelli; assembly: GCA_039654775.1. Classification (NCBI taxonomy): domain Eukaryota; kingdom Metazoa; phylum Chordata; class Actinopteri; order Cypriniformes; family Cyprinidae; genus Spinibarbus; species Spinibarbus caldwelli. The sequence goes on along the minus strand of CM077229.1, from coordinate 16,881,380 downwards.
TATATATATATATATATATATTAGGGCTCTCAAAGTTAACGCGTTAACGCAAATTCATTTTAACGGTGTTAATTTTATTAACACACGATTAACGCAGCGCGGATTTTCTGTTTGAGCCGAGGCCTAACCCGTGGTTGGAGAAATGGATGGAGATACTGTCAGTGTTGCCAACGTAGTGACTTTTCAGACCCCTTTAGCAACTTTTATTTATTTTTTTTTTCTTTTTCAAAAAGAGCCTAGCGACCAATCTTTAGTTTTTGCCCAAACCTTATTGTACATCACACAAGCGCGAGGTCTCTCTTTCCCGCTGTGCACACACCTCTCTCTCTCTCTCTCTCTTTCTCTCTCTCTCTGCGTCTACTCTGTTCAGCATGTAACTTTTTCTATGTTCAGAATTTGCAAAATGCATATAATGAGCGAGTACATCATGAATTCATCTTCCAAACCGCGTTTTTGTCTTATCCCGAATCACTACGGTACACTTATAAGTGCTTATTTTTGGACTATTTTTGGACTATAGCCTGGTCGGGTTGTCACCGCTGCGGAGTAACACATACCTGCGTGAATCACCATAGACATAAACTTAAAAATGTTCTTCCGCGGGATGCGTGCAGCTCTGTTTATTAACTGCTAGAGTGCCAAAAGTTACATAGCGCTGCTTTAAAACCGATATTATGTTGCTTCTCTAATTTTACATGCAAGTATAGCTGAAATCACAGAACAGCTATTGTCTTTGTCTTATGTTTAGGCTATTTGATTTTATCAGATGACGGCTTGATTATAAATCAGGATTTTTGTCCAGATTAACATCCTGGAAGGTAGAGCTGGTTATGTAGTCTTAATGGGTCCCGTTTTAGTCACTATTTCATATTCATTTCGTTATCTGACAACAGAAAATATATCTATGAAAAAATATATCAATGAAAACAGTTTTATTGAGAATTTAGCTGCATCAAAATACAGTATGTGAGCACAGAGAGGCAAACAAATGTAATAAAAAATACTAAATGTACATTTAGCATGTTCAGAAGAAGTGAGCTGCCCTGTAGTGTGAAAATGTAAACAGGCTTTTCTAAGTCAATTGCTCAGTGCAAATAAAGAGAAGTAATGGGAACCTGGTATTTATATGTTCTTTTTTCATGTGTGTAATAGACATGACCAAGTTCTTTGAAAAACATCTATGACCTTTGAAACATGTCCAGTCTTCATGCTCTAGATTAACTATGGTTTCACTAATAATAAACATATATTGCATGAAGCATCCATATTTGTCCATGCCCATGTCAATTAGAGAATTAAGAACTTGAAAAGTATAAATTTAAGGTACATTTAGAACATAAAAAAGTTCGATTAAATTGCGATTAATCGCGAGTTAACTCATGACAGTCATGCGATTAATCATGATTAAATATTTTAATTGATTGACAGCCCTAATAAATATATATATATATATAGTTTGTAACATTTTGCTAAATATGTAAGGGATAATTTATGTCCAGCCAGTGGTTATCGCAGAATAACCCCCGACAGGGTGATCAGGGGGTTATTCTGCGATAACAACCTGCTGGATGTACATTATCCCACGTATTACATTGCTACTTGCCACATAAGTAATTAATTAAACATGAAATATTGATTTGAGTTGAAATATTTGAACGCAAAGCTTCAGTGAAGAAAGCAATTGCTAGCAAGCGGCACGTTCAGACTAAACATACATTTAAGGGATACGGTACAGTCATACCACTTATTACATGACATTTCACCACATTAATAATTATGGCAATAAAAGATATTGATTTAAGATTAAACTGTTTTAAAATCTTACCAGTTTGTTAGTTATTTTATAATCCATAACAGTGTACAAAACAATTACAAAACGGCAGCAGCTGCGTTTGTATGAAACAAGAGTGAGTCTGTCATACCGGGATGACATAATTAAATAATTGTACTCATACTGTAATATTGATTTGAGTTTTAATATTATATTAGCTAACCAAACGCAAAGCTTTCACAAAGAAAAACGGTTCCCATCAAGCATATAGCGCCTACTTCAGTTGCCCGGATGAGCCTGTTATCAGCTTTGACTAGTTGTTATCGAGGAAACTGGAATGTTGCAACTGACCAATCAGGATCAAGTGTTCCACAGAGATGTGTAATAATAGATATTACATTTTTACTGTTAGTGATATCTCATTTATTGTTTGAATAAGTCACGTTTTTGTGACATATGTCGTTTCAACAACAAATTGGAGTAGAAACATAATTAAAATGTTGATGTAAAAATTGTTGATGTAATAACCTTGTGCAATTTAAATGCTTGCAAACAAACTCACTTTTTATTTGAGAGTTGTTTATTATATCCAAAAATAAATAGCAGTTGTCTGTTGTTAACGTTAACCATTATAATATTATAATGTACCAACTGTGACAGGGTTCCCTGTATATTTTACATTAGTTGCATTAGTTGAGAGATGGTTTTCGTTAGGAAAAATTGACTTGACCTGATACAGTATATTTCCAATTGTTATTGAAATGGAATCGGAATCTAATCAAATCAAGAGTTTGTGAATCTGAATAAATTTGATTTATGAAATTTGTGTTGACTACCATCTCTAATAACAAGAACATCTCTGTCTCGCTTCCTGATCTCAGTTTCCCCATTTCGTGCTTTATTTTGTATAGATAAACTAGATATTTTATTGTCTTTCTATTGCCATTTTTTCTCAGTTTTGCCTTTTTTTCTTGCTCATTTTGGCTCTGTTCAAAACTGAAGTGATCTGCCTACCTAGACAGCATTTTTAAACATTATAGGTACATTCACAATGCAAAAGAAATGCTGCCTTGTAACACTCCATACAGTATACCATACAGTTATCAATAAGGCAATCCAAAAAATGCAATGCAAAGTTGTTATAAATGGAAGAAAACATTGATTATATCAGAAATTATATCAGAATCAGAAAACAGTTCCATCTACTTATATATGAACTATTTCTCTCAAGAATATTTGTGTTCTTTGTGTTTTTATGCTTGAAAAACACATAGCCAACACTTAGTAAGTTGTTAGCTTCGCAAAATGCTAAAGTCACAATCTATTGGAATGGAGTCATTTGTAAAATAGATGTAGATGGTAATTATAGAGTCATAGGTGATTGACTGAACGTGGTTAATGTGTAATCCTGTGCAATGTTATAAATGATTCAAATTACCCAAGATTCTGTCGCTTTGTGCAGCATGCAGCTTTCATTGTGGAATAGGGATACTAAACATTGGTTGACACTTGAAAATTGTCAAATGTTTTACACTGTTATCTAATATTGCACCTACCCCACTCTCACAGCACAGAATGGACACATATGTAGGGCATATGAGAGTCAGCACAGCTCTGAAGGGAACCATTAGTAGTTCGGACACCATGCAGATTTGTCCTTCACAAAATCAATATACGAGCTGACAAATGGCCTTCATTATTTAAAATGCTGTGATAAAATGATATGTGGCCTCATTTATTTTTAAGGGGTCAAAGGAGCTCATTTGGGCGAGAGACTGAGAGAAGGAGAACAATCTTTCCTCTCTTTTCAGTATCCTTAGTTTTCACTCTTTATTAGCTCACTATCTTACCCATGATGCAGCTGCAGTGGCGAGACTGTGGTGTCAGCACATTTGTCATTCTGACTGTAGCTCTCGTTCGGCCGCAAGCTGTTGGTTAGTGTTAACACCTTTACTGCCGTGCAGAGTAGCATCCTTGCCAGATCAGGCGTGATGAACATTAGCATTTTAGATCTCCTGTCGTCTTTCTTTCTTTGAATGACCTAGATCACATTTTCTGTGGGCCTTTAAAGGAATAGTTCACCCAAAAATGAAAATTTTGTCATCATTTACTCACCCTCATGTCATTCCAAACCTGTATGAGTTTCTTCGTTGAACATAAAAGAAGATATTTTGAAGAATGCTGGTAATCAAACCAGTTAATGGTCCCTATTGACTTCCACAGTATTTCTTTCCCTACTATGGAAGTCAATGGGGACCAAAAACTGTTTGGTTCTACAAAATTTGCAGTTTATACACTTATATACAAATATACAAGTTTATCTTCCATATATTTGGCTTATAATCGTGTTAAAGGGTCCCAAATAGGGTGAGGTCGTGGGGCTGTATTGATACCCCAGTGATAAGAAGCTCTTTAGGTCAGTGGTGTGAATATACTAAAGCTGCATGTGGACGATTTCATACACCATTAACCTTCTGAGGTGAGAGATGCGCACCATTAATGCAGGAGTTACTAGCTTACTGCATAAAACACTATCATAGCACTCCAGTGCTTGTCTAAAGCAGTTATTCATTCCTGTGTTGTGGACTTTCATATTTGTAAATAATGAAGTGCACTAAAACCTTGCCATGTTCAGTTAAGTGAGCCCTGGCCATTTCTTCAGTTATGGTATGTCCATAAGGTCCAAGCAGACTCGTAAAGCTGTGCTGATATGAGAAATATCTTTATTTGTTCGTTAAAGCAGTGCGATGCAGAAGAGTGGCTGTTAAAATATGAAATAGAAACATTTGCTGTCTGAGGTCATTTATTTAGCTTGAACTTCAGTGGTTCTTTTTAGCTTAAAAGTAAAGAAGCCATGGAGCCAAACAGGGCATGAGGGCAGCAGAGCTGACCTTTGACCTCTCTGGATTTAGCTAAGCCCAGACGGTGTGCTCTAAATAGATGGATTTGGATGTTATCTTGTGCAGCTGGGTAATATTTGGGTGTGAACTGTTGAATTCAGTTATATTTCCAACTCACTCTTTTCTTTGAATTCGCCATTTCCGACCAAGACAAATCTGATTGATACTTCAACACTGACATACCTTTCCACTAAATCGTTTTACCCAGCAACACAGACTTTACATCCGCCCAAACATTTCCAGAGATTTCATCTGAGCACACAGGGTGTGGGAGATTAGGATGCAAATTGAAGTCCGTTGCTTCCCTGTGGCAGCTCGCGGTTAATGGCATTGCCTCAGGATGGCCTGACATTCAGCCAAACGATTCCAGAGAAATCAATAAACTTCTGTGCTGAAGACGTTTTAAATGCCCATGGTGCTTCCAGCACATTTCATCACTCCCGCTGATATTGCCGCAGCCCAATATGGATGACTATGGCCGGACTGACCTCGATCAGACAATCTAAAAATCCGAATTAACTCGGGCTGAACTGGATGACATTTATTTTACTTTGTCTGCCCAGGTCTGCGTGGATTTCAGTTATACTCTCTGCTCAGCAGCGTTTGTTGTCTTTTGAATTCTGTTCCCACATGTGGGATACTGGTGATAATGTAGTTAACAATAACAACAAGAACAACAATAATAATAATAATAATAATAATACATGTGCTAATATTGCTAAAATGTTCAATGTTAATAATAATAATAATAATAATAATAATAATAATAATAATAATAATAATAATAATAATAATAATTAAATGTTAATAATAATAATAATAATATTTATTTATTTATTTGTTTGTTTGTTTGTTTGTTTATAACTATGCCAAAGGTTTTCTTTTCATGAATTTCATACTTTTAATGAGGCTATTTCTTCATTATAATATCTGGACAATATCTGGAAAATATTAAAATGAATTTTAATTCACAAATTTTAAAAAATGTTCATAATAGAAGATGTGTATTCAAGTATACAATTATAAACTATTATAATCATGAATTGTGTTTTTTATGTATGTTTGAGTAAGTTAATAGATCCAGACAAGCAAACAATAAATACATGCATGCATGCATAAACAAACAAACAAACAAACAAACAAACAAATAAATAAATAAATAAATATGCTCCATGTCCTTGACCCATGTGGCAAATTAATGTGATCCTGTAGGAAAAATTCAGTTCATTCATATTTTCTAACTAGCTTAACCAAAAAGACTTGAGATTTACAAATAAGACCAAGCAGGTCAGCTGGCTTGATTAACTGCTGATATTTAGCAACATAGCAGTTATGATTCACCAGCACATAACCAGCCCTAGTTGGCATAAACTAGCCTGGACAAGCATTGAAATGTATGGTGTTTTTAGTTATTGATGCATTGAAGCAAAGGCTATGCAAAACTATCTGCATAGACTCTCCTCATGTTGGCGATTTTCCTGTAGTATTGATGAGTTCAGCTGGCTGTTATCTGTGGTTTGTAGCTGAAATTGTTAGATAAGAAGCTCTCTAGGTCACTGGTGAAAATACATGAAGAGTGAAGAGGACTTACATCCACTAAAAAGCTACATAACAGGGCACAGGGGACGACTAACATCAGCAAATTGCGGGCGAAACCCATTTACATTTTTAGATTACATTTTTCAGAGCTTCTTCACCCATGTTTTGCCCAATTTTTCTCTCTTATTTCTCCCAAAAGTTTCAATCAGTATCCAACTGAAATTAGACCAAGGGACCCCATCAGCAATGTTTTGTGCCAACAGAAAGTAGTCAGTTACCTTTGCCTTGTTTTCTGTGCATTGCAGAGCAATTGCTATTGAACACCCCAATGGCGTTAATTGCATAATAGGGCAACTACAAAAAGGCTTCTTCCGTCAGGTTGAACCACTCTGTCATGGTCCCACCTCGGTGTCTGCCACCCGCCACCTTCAGTAATGGACTGGATTGACAGTGTCCACAGATCCTGCACCAGATCTAACAATGGAAAAACAGTATCTGGACCCAGTTGAGAGGAAAGATGGATTGTTGGTAAGGACAGAATGTCCCCAGAGGACCCTGGATGCTGAACACAGGTCTGGTTATTATCTCCTTCCAGCAGGTTTGGGTTGAATAGAGAGAGCTGACCTCAGCGGCCCAATGAGAAGAGTGTGCAAGAAGCTCAAGTGTTTTCCAGCCCTCTGAAAATGCACCTATTGTTAAAGGAATACTCCACCCCAAAATGAAAATTTTGTCATTAATCACTTACCCCCATGTCATTCCAAACCCGTAAAAGCTTCGTTCGTCTTCGGAACACAATTTAAGATATTTTGGATGAAAACCGGGAGGCTTGTGACTGTCCCATTGACTGCCAAGTAAATTACACTGTCAAGGTTCAGAAAAGTATAAAAAACATAGTGAAAATAGCTCCATCTGCCATCAATGGTTTAATCTGAATTTTATGAAGCGACGAGAATACTTTTTGTACACAAAGAAAATAAAAACGACATTTATTCAACAATTCATCTCCTCTCTGTCTTTCTGTGTCAGTGTAGCGCCATTTTGGAGAGCATCCGATGGACGCAAAGTGTGTATGCTATTCTCTGTCATCAGTAATGCATGGATATGCGGTTTCCATTCCAAATCGAATTGTTGAATAAATGTCGTTATTTTTATTTTCTTTGCGTACAAAAAGTATTCTCGTCGCTTCATAAAATTCAGATTGAACCACTGATGGCAGATGGAGTATTCTGATGGTGTGTTTCATACTTTTCTGGACCTTGACAGTGTAATTTACTTGGCAGTCAATGGGACAGTCACAAGCCTCCCGGTTTTCATCTAAAATATCTTAAATTGTGTTCCAAAGATGAACGAAGCTTTTACGGGTTTGGAACGACATGGGGGTAAGTGATTAATGACAAAATTTTCTTTTTGGGGTGGAGTATCCCTTTAACGCTCTGAAAAAAGAGGACCCCCTCCATCCAAGCACTTGGAGGCTTTTGTTGCTTTTAAATGATTTATAGACAAGTAGAGGATGACTCAGGTGCGCCTTTGTAATGCAAGGGGCTTTTGTGCTATGAACAAGAGGACGTGAGGGAAAAAGTCGTGTTTGCATCGAAGGAAACCACAGCTGTGAGGCCTCCGGTGATGGTTCCTGAAAGCAATCAAATGTCTGTAGTTTATGTTCATGTTTATTAAAAGTAGAGCAGTTCCACGTGTGGTTTCTGACTGCGTTAATGAACACTGACGGAAGACCTGCTGTCTGAATGTTGTGGTTTGTCAGAGAACCACAGGGGACAAATTAGTCATAGACTTGCTAATTTCTAAGTTCTTGGTTGCTCGCAGAGTAATATTCACTGTACTTATTAATGCTACTGTTTCGGCAACAGGCACTTGTAACTCTTGATCATTTTAAATGGATAATGCACCCAGAAATCATTTACTCACTTTCATGTTGTTCCAAACAAAGGAGAGGTTTAAGCAGAGGTTTAGCAGACACGTCACAATCGGTTATGAGACACACAAGAAATGTTGACGTCAAACCTGGTGCAACTTGTCTTGATGTGCATGTGCAACTGAGATTTGAGGGCTATGACTTGGGAAGATTAGCAGTAAACAGATTGAGGAAATCATTATAATAACCGTGATATTTAAAAAATGAAGTACAGTGTTAATACTACAAAAGTTGTTTGTAACAAAAGACAGGGTGTTAGACTGGAAGTCTGCAGGATTGCAGTTACTCTGTATTTTGATCTGTATTTTGAGTGTGATAGGAAGCGAAAATATGAAAGAAACAAAGATGATTGATGATTTGACTTACATCATTTTTATTTATTTATTTATTTTTATTTATATTATTAAAATTTCTATAGATATTGATAAAATATTGGTAATGTTAATTCTTTTGGCCACAAAAATCTGATAGTGTGACAGCCTTAAGGCCCATTCACACCAAGAACGATAACTATAAAGATAACGATATTAGCGTCTAGACCAGTGAACGATATCGTCTGTTTATTCTAAGCGCATGCGCGTCTGGCGCCTTAAATTCTTGAGCTCGTTATAACAGAATGGATTCTGATTGGGTGTCAATGTTTGTATCGTTCATCAGTTGGAAAAAATAGTTCTGAAAGTGATTCCAGCGATATCGCTTCTCTGTGCATTTATCGTTATAGTTGTGGTGTGGACTCTGCTATTCTTTAATATTGAGAATGATTTTTAGAACTATATCTTTATCGTTATCTTTATAGTTATCCTGCTTGGTGTGAACGGGGCTTTAAAGGGATAGTTCATCCAAAAATGACAATTTTGTCATTAATTACTGACCTTCATGTCGTTCAAAATCCGTAAAACCTTTGTTCATCTTCTGAACACAAATGAAGATATTTTTGATGAAATCCGAGAGCTTTCTGACCATGCATAGACAGCAACACAACTGACACGTTCAAGACTGAGAAAGGTAGTAAGGACATTGTCTTTGTGCACAAAGAATATTCATGTAGCTTCATAAAATTAATGTTAAACCGCTGATGTCACATGGACAGTTTTAACGATGTCCTTACTAATTTTCTGGGCCTTGAAAATGTCAGTTGTGTTGCTGTCTGTAGAGGGTCAGAAAGCTCTCAGATTTCATTAAAAATATCTTAATTTGTGTTCTGAAGATGAACAAAGGTCTTACGGGTTTGGAACAACACGAGGGTCAGTAATGACAGAATTTAAATTTTTGGGTGAACTATCCTTTTAAAAAAGTCACAAGTCTAGGTTAAGTCACAAGTACTTTGCTCAATAAGTACCTAAACTTTGTCCAAGAGCAATCAATTTCATGTTGTTCAGAGCCTCAGATTTGTTTTTCCAGTCTCTCTTTTTCTCAATCTTTTCCTCACACAAAGCTCTTTTGGCACTGCTGGTTACCCAGCATGCGTTGCTGTTACTTGAAAAAAGCTTATTGTTCGGCAACATCATTCAGAGATCCCAAGTCAAAACTGTTTGGTTGGTTTGAAATGTTGAAAATCAGCAAAAAATAGCTGTCAAGCTCCTCTCAGCATGAGGCCTGCAAACTCAACATGCTCAAAAATGGTTTCCTGGAGTCCTTCAAGTCCTATCTGCTCATTACGCATGTACAAATTTTGACCTCTGAATCATAATTTGTTTGGTTCTGATCATCTTTCAATACCCCCTGGATCTGACACATTGTTGAATTAAAATTTCCATCCCCTGTTTACAAATAATCATGCCAATGGCGTCTACAACGATACCAATTTCCCTTGTCTCTGAAATAAATATTCAGAGATAAACAATCCATCAAATCCTGAAGCCACCGATTTTTACAAGAGGGATTTGTCCATAACGCTGTTAATTATTTGCATATATTCATGGTAAAGCAGAGCCGCTAACGCGATTTCCAACTGTTGCAATCAAGACAACCCTTTTATTAGCATCTGTCGTACATCACATTGCAAATTTATGACCGTATATTCATGCTTCCCATTTTTGATGTCTTTTTGGATACCCAGGAGCTTTCAGAGCACAAGTCTACACTTGGTACATCATTGAACGTTTGCTTCAAAGACTAGCATATCTAGCGCAGTAGAAACCCAATGAATAAGATATATCATTGCCGGCCTTGTCACTCCATATGTGTTCTTAAAGCTCTGGGACTAGCTGATTTTTGTTAGTTTTTCAATGAGGATCGTCTTGTACCCCTGAGCTAGCACCAAAAACACAGAGAATATTTATGGGTTAGCTAGCTAACCAATCCATCTCTGTTCTCAGAGAATGACAGGGTAATCAAAGCACCCTTCAGTCACCATAGCATTTAGCCTTTTGTTGTCAATAATTCAACAAGCAATACTTTGAATATTTCATAATACGGTGAACTATTTATAGGTGCAGTTGAATGTGTTTTGATCAAATAGATAGTAAAGTGCTTTTCATATGCAAACCTTGTGTTTTTTTTTTTTTTTTTCCAAACAGATTACAAACATGAACCCATGAACCTCTGGATGGTAAAAATTCAGCTATCAATTATTTAACACTGAAAGCTCAGTGGGTTTAGAATATGAATTTCTACTCCGCTTTCTGCCCGTTTATTCTAATGACACTTGTATGAACTCAACTTTGAGCATTAACAAATTTATTTGAAGGGAAACACTTAATATTCCTGTGGAATCTGCCAGTCGTAGGACTTTGTAGTTAGTTGCTTTTAATGCATTTAAAATCAACGAAATTGATACAAAAGCACAACACAGTATCATAAAATAGGGTCACAAGGCTTTCCTGAAGTCATACTTTACCTTTGCGAGAAAAGACAGAATTTTAAGTTATTATTTTCTGAAAATTGTCCTCTCCAGTGAGCTGTTAACTTGAGAGCTTGAGTCATTTAACTGAATCAGATACGTGAATGTACCATTCAGAACTTATTTTACAAAAGAAATGAACCAGTTCGTTTAGAATAGAAAGTGTTCATAAATTAGCTATAGAAAAAATTGTTCACAAATTAGCTGCTTCTCTCATAATTGATTCATTTGTGACCCTGGACCACAAAACCAGTCATAAGTGTAAATTATAATAAATAAGCTTTCCACTGATGTATGGTTTGTTAGGATAGGACAATATTTGGCCGAGATACAACTATTTGAAAATCTGGAATCTGAGGGTGCAAAAAAATCTAAATATTGAGAAAATTGCCTTTAAAGCTGTCCAAATGAAGTTCTTAGCAATGCATATTACTAATCAAAAATTAAGTTTTAATATATTTACGGTAAGAAATTTACAAAATATCTTCATAACATGAGCTTTACTTAATATCCTAATGATTTTTGGCATAAAAGAAAAATGGATAATTTTGACCCATATACAATGTATTTTTGGGTATTGCTACAAATATACCCCAGCGACTTAAGACTGGTTTTGTGGTCCAGGGTCACATTTATATAACCAGACTACAGTATAGTCATAGCATTGTTCATGCCTTTCTTTTCCAGTTGAGCTACAGTAACTGAGTTTTAGCTTTGTAAATATCCATATCAGCACAAATCAGTTTGTTCAGTTTATTTGATCTGTGGCTCCTTTGGAGTACAAACTGTTATTTTCTCAGTGTGATTTTGATGAGGAAGGTCTTACTCTGTTATATGATTAACTGGCATAAAATGACTGAAGTGTGCATCTGTGGGTCTCGGACTGATCTAGCACTTGACCCTCATATACAGACATTACCATTATTCTGAGTTGCTGAATTATTCATAAACATGTTTACTGTGTGCTTTAGATGACACAAAGTGAGAGACAGTTTGATTGAGGTGCAGAGGAATGAATACAGTAGAATTGTGCCGGTGACAGAGACTCTCTGGATATTATGCAGAATGTGTTGTAGACCTGCCTTCTCAAAAACGCAATGCATCATAACCACATGGATGAGGAGAGACAATGTTTGAACAGTTAAACAGTGTTTGGATGTTACTTTGTGTGTCTAGAGGAAACCAGCAACCTTTGTTTGTTTGCTCTTGCCAACAGTAAGTTTTATTAATTGGTGACAGCTGGGCTGGGCAATAGCTAAACTAATCTCAGTATTAATGTATTAGCTCTGACATGACTTTCCAACCCCCAAAGAGAGAAATTGTAATTTGGACCAATTGTTGTCACATAGATTCAAATATTTCATGCAATGATAACTGTAAAATTGAGTAAACATCCAGTTTAAAAAATAATGAAGGGTGTTCAACCCTGTATGATTGAGTTCTGATGAACACAAAAAGATACTATAGAGAACAATGTTGGGGTCTAAACAACATTGGATCCCATTGAATTTCACTGAATGTACAAAAAACAACTAACTGACAACTATCCTGAGACAATTTTCCAAATATCTTTGTGTTTTGCAGAAGCTATATAGGTATGGAACAACAGAAAGATGAGTAAATGATGACAGATTTTTCATTTTTTGGTGAACTATCACTGAAAATGTGGTGGTATAATTTGTCTCTAGAGTTCCACCAACAAACTTTCACCAAAAAAACTAAATTATTTCTTTCATCAATTACTCATTCTCATGTTGTTCCAAACCCATAAGACTTCTATTGATCTTTGAAACTCAAATGACAATATTTTTAATGAAACCTGAGAGATTTCTGTCTCCACTGAAATTCCATTCCAGCAAAACTTTTAAGCTTTAAAAAGTTTGTAAAGACATTGTAAAAATAATCCACATGAATCATGTGATTCAAGCATTAACCGAAAATATATTTGTGTTTCGAATATAAGACCCTGTTTACACCTACTGTTGAGATGTGTTTTGGTTGATCTGATCACAAGTGAATGACGCGAAATCGGTGAACAGGGTGTAAAAGATTTTGAGCTTGTCCACTTTCGACCACTTCCAGAGGTATTCGAAAACGCATCGGATTGCTCTTATAGTGTGGGTGCGCATGTAGTCAAATGCGTTCGAACAGCCACAAAAGACTGCCTCCTTTCTGCCTACTGACCTAATTCTAAAACATTACGGGATGTGTTGTTGAAGCGCGCTAGCTGAAATTGTAAGTTTGGTATGAAGGCGAATAAATGTCAACCAGTCCTGATTCTAAAACAAACCCACAGCATTCAAATTGTTAGCTTTTTGCGGCTAACATAGCAGAAATGAAAGCTGCTGCTTTCCATATCCTTTTCCGTTGTCTCCTTTCACATTCTTACATAAATTGCACAAGTTTATTTCACAATAATAGATCGCATATACACTCGTCCATAGACCTCCCCTCAAAATCAGGACAGAAGTGGTCGAAAGTAGATGAAAGAGATGGATTGAAACACCAGGGGCTAGATTCACTAAACAGGGCAAATTAGCGATGGGAGGGGAAATTCTGCGTGTGATTTACTGACAATGCGCACATTAAAGAACACAGACGCAGCCAGATCATTTCCATAATGACCAGCGCAATCTACCAAGAGCAGTGCAAATTACCACCTACTTTAAGACATGCTTTTTTGGGGCGTCAAATAATGGCGCAAATACCAGTAATTTGATGAGCGCAAACGTTAGTTAAATTGCGTTGCATGATTAATTTTAATACTCTCCTTCCATAAATTTTGCGTCTGAAAGGAAAATTCCTACAAATGCATATTCAATAAGGTCAGGCGCAAAAATAACTGCGTCCGTGCCTTTTCAGCGCTAATTCTTCACTGCGCGTCTTTAGTAATTCCTGACAGTAATATTTTAACACCAAAAGACAGTTTGCGCTGGCACAAGCTGTTTGTAAATCTGGCCCCAGGTGTAAACAGGAATGTGTCTTCCTTATTTACTTGTGATTGGATCGTCCAAAACGCATCTTAATACCTGACCCTAAATTAAAGTCTTATTGGATTTTGAATGACAGGAGGGTGAGTAAAAGATGACAGAATTTTTATTTTTGGTGAACTATCCCTTTAACCAGACAACATGCCAAAATAAAACACTTATCATTGTAGTGTTGAGAGTCCGTCTGGCTTCTTGTGTCCCAATTAAATTCATCCTCATTGCCACAAGTGATAAAATTAGGCTGTTACTCCTTGAAGATGTGAGTACAGGATCATTAGAGCCCAACCTGACAGTGTTTAAATGTCCTGCATTCACTTGATTCCCCTTGAGTCATGTTCACCATGACCAAACTGGTGGGATGCTCAAAATGTGGGCAACTAATATTTCCCTAGACTATATTAGAGGTTGGTGGAGATGAGTTTTTTTCTGCTGAATAACAGGACACTTTATTTTTTATTCACTCTTCAGAAATGCATGTTCTCCTTGGGCTTTGCAGCCCAGTATTAAAGTGGTGGTGCGTGACACTGAAGCTGTTGCCACTTGCTAAACCTGTAAAGCGTGACAGTGATTAAAGATGCTGAGCGGTAATGCCATTTTCTCTGTCTCGCATTCACAGGCCACACGGGCATTAGGTCAGACTGCTTTCTTTAACTGTGAACACTGGCTGGAATGAGGCTGTCAGTTCAGCCATTGATTTGTGTTAAAGAGACATTTATGATCATGAAACTCATGTCATCCATATGACTTTCATTCTTCTGTGAAACACAAAAGGAGGACTTTTGTATAATGTACTGGTTGCTCTTTACCATTTTTAAGGTGCTTTTAATTTTTCTTTTCTTTGTGATGTGTAAATTTACTTATTTATAATGACAATACTTATGTTTTGTCAAAACGCGATCTTAGCAGAAAGCTCTAGAGTAACAAACTTTTGCTATGGTTACATCCTAATGTGAAGTAAAGTTACTGTAGTTCTGAGAAAAGCTCCAACATCATTTGTTTGCCACTTGGATTGATATTTTGTATCTGATGCAATGAAATTGAGAAATTTTTTAAGCGTCACTTAAATATTAGAGTGTTCAAATACTTTTTGCGCCACTTTATGAAATAATACAATACTTTGGTTCAGTATTGCAGCCACAGAAGTCCTTTTAGACATAAGTGTGTTGTACAGATTCTGTGTTTACCCATATGGCCGGCTAAACTACAAGCAGTCCTTTCGTACTGCTAGTACTTCAAATGATTGGCACTATTAGTCACCGCAGACTTGAGATCCTGTCATAATCTCAATTTCGCAGCTTCTGAATGGAAGATAAATAGACCTTTCTGGATAAGTGAAGCCATATTTTCAGGGTGAACAAGTGCACTTACAGGGATATGAAACCAATGATTGTGCGAACAATAGGTTTGACTTGATTTGAGTACTTTGAATCCAAAAGAGCATCCTCAAGTCAATGACTGCTTCCTTTAATCTTCTTCCTCTGAACGCAGCTAGATATCTCTTCACTCACTTTTACAATGTCATCCTTAATTTTTCATCTTTTTTTATGACATCAATTTTCTAACACACCTAGACACCAAGCCTTGTTTTTGCATGCTATATCTGCTTTTCCTTTATCAATTTCTGTCATTTTTTTTCTTTCTTGCATTCTTTTTCTCTTCAGAAGGGGTAGATTTGCTGAATTCTGCTTCTGAGCTCCAAGATGACGGCCTCAAGAAAGGTTTTGTGTTGTTGTTTGAAGCATAAAACCTTGGTGGATTCAGGTTAAGGCCGAAACCCTCTGATTCATTTACTGGTGCTAGTGAACTATAAAGTTATAGTGGGTTCATAAAAAGACTTTATAAAAAACCATTTGGGGTCTAATGAGCCTATATAGCATCTTCTCAGTTGAATAACTGGTTTACTTTAACTTGTATTTGTTTCATCGTCACTTTTTTTTTTTATAAGAAGCCAAATTCTATTACAGTTTTTGAACTTTTTGACTCCTGCTGCTCTGTACATTTGACTCTGAGCTTTGAAAATTTTGCATGGATTAAATTTTAGAAAATCATGGTCAAAGATTGATCTTCAGTGTTGTCTTCCTGATGAAATTAATTCATTGAAAATCTTCAGTCCATAATAATTATTATTATTTTTTTTTTTTCCCTAGACTAGTTTTATTGCTGTACTAGTGAAATTTTTTTATTGCATGACCACATTTTGTGGAAAAGCGATAAATGTATGCAGTGCGTTGTGTTATTTAAAAATTATAATGAATGGGGCCAGTTTGCCATTGTGATTAACCTGAGTCCACTAAGGCCTTGGCAAATGTGCTGTGACTTTGCATTAACAGTAGTCCATTCATTCTGCTTGTGTGTACATGTGCACGTGTGAGTTTGCATTAATTC
This sequence comes from Spinibarbus caldwelli, assembly GCA_039654775.1. Classification (NCBI taxonomy): domain Eukaryota; kingdom Metazoa; phylum Chordata; class Actinopteri; order Cypriniformes; family Cyprinidae; genus Spinibarbus; species Spinibarbus caldwelli. The sequence goes on along the minus strand of CM077229.1, from coordinate 16,865,023 downwards.
CTGAGCTCAGGTGTCATTCATTTTCTCAGCTCGATCCCTTACCTCACTAAACATAATGTTTGCCCTCTGTGATGCTGTATTAGGTCATTCAGTCATGTCTGATTTTAGGTTTTATGTGTCTGAAGTCCGATGTGTTACTGAAATGTCTGAAACAGTGCATTTGTTGAAGTCTATGAGACACTGCTTATGAATCTTGTCAGTGTACTATTATATTCAGTCTTCAAAATTGTGTAATGACTGCAAATCTTTTACAATAACAGAGAGAAAAAAAATAAGGGTCAGTTCTCTTTTTTTCAAATAAAAACCCATAGACTTCCATTGCCAGTGCAAATGGTAAAAGTTAAAATTGTTGTCTTTCATATTCGACAACAGGCCTCAGATGTCATCCTTGGGGCTTGAGGTGTTGTTATAATTTACACACAGGATATATTAATTTCCCCCATCTGCAAAGATTTTGTCCAATTCAATATAAGAATAAGACATGTCCGGCAGCCACGGGCTCCTACATACAGTGCTGATCCTAATGTTGAGTTTTGATTCTGTTGAGCAAAGCCAGTGTCACACAAGCTTTGGTTCTCCTCCAGCAAGCATGAGAGTCAGTCAAAGAGCCGTCACTCTGTTTGTCTGTAACATCTCAAAGCAACACATGACTGACGGGGTCTGTAAATAAAGCAGGAAAGGGCACCGCTCTCGGTCCAGATTCACTGTCATTGGCAGTGCCCCTAAAGCCCCTAAAAACATTTTCAGATTCATCCTTCTTTAGTCCTCTATATTTCACACAGAATCTATAATTAAATCATGTAACAGTGAGACAGATTGAATAGGATCAATAGTGACCATCAGTCACATGATTGATTGGCTCCTCTGTTGCTGTTTATATTGAGTTGGTATTCTTAAAAATGAAAAATGTTAGCGATGATAGGTTTGATTGATTTAACTGAGTTAAAGACATTGATTCAGTCTTTTTTCATAATCATCATCCAGAATTTTTAAATGTTGCTGTTTATTACAGTATTAATGAAATTTGATTAAATATCAATTATGTAAAAAGTGAGGAAAACATTCTGTAATTATAGATTGATTTATATTTAAATTAGTTTATTTGTTTATTTGTTAGATTTTTCAATATTTTGTTTCTTATTACATATTTTTTTATGTGTTTTGCTACAGTGTTTATCTTGGTTATGTTTTTTTCTATAATTATATAGAATTAATTTAACTACAGATTTGTGAAAAGGCTGTAAATGTTGCTTTTGATGGATCATATAATGTACTTATACATTTATATATGAAATAATATTTAGATATTTTATTATTCCATTTCGAGTTTATGTCTCAGAACCTTTGCTTCTGCATATTGTTAGATTCTATGTCTTTATTGAATCTTTTTTCTTGTTTCTTTCTTCTTGCATCACTTTTGGTTACAACACAAGCAGGTTTTTGGCAACATTGACATCAAACCTGACATGCTATATTTGAATGCATGTAAATGTGGGCAAGATTCTCAGTGAATAATTACAAAAATGTTGGTCTTTTCCTCACATAAATAGCTCTTAAGAGTTTCTAAATTATGATATTTATGGTTATTAGATATGCAGTTACACATAGATATTCTGAAGTGCAGTCACCTCATTTGCTAAGACTTTTTCTTTAGCATGCTACTGTCTAGTTAAACTTGCATATAATGAATATACCCAATTAGATTTTGAATGGCTTGAGATCTTCAGGTCGTTCAGTCACATCAGTTGCAAAGAAAGTCACGTTTCGGAGTTACCGAGAGTACAGAAGACCTTATTGTGACGATTACCCAAGGGGGTTAAGCCAATCAGCGTACAACTCCTCTCTCCATTTCGCTCTATTGCTTTTAACACATTGAATGAGGAGGAATGGTAATTCAAAAACGAGACTCAATTAGATAGGAATAAATGAATACTATTTCCATAATTCACCATGTGTTGAAGGTTTACTGGCTGAGCTCTTGATTGAGCACTTGAGTTGGCCCACTGTTCTGTGGTTTCTCATAAACCTCTGAATTCGTGCAGAACTCTCTCATGTCTTATTATGGTTTGATTATGAATCAAATTCTTCAAAGTCATTCATCTTCAGCGGGAATATGTTAGTCACTTTTGAAAACATTCCCTTTTGTCAGAATATTTAGTTCCATACTAATTTGCACCATACTAAAGTGAAGTGCGGTGTATTTTTCACTGTCACTGTCCCCGAGGGAATTCTGTTTTATATGGGGGCCCGCATTACATTATGAACCATTTATATTTTGGTTAGATTTGTTTATCTAGAGTCATTTTAACATTTTTTTAACCATTTTATTCCCAATACGGATGTTCATGAGCATAACATAACATCTTTTGGGGCAGGGCCTTGTCTCTTGCTTTGCAATGCCATATGTGTCTAATGTGTTTTTAACATAGCAAGATGGAATATCAGATTTATAGGCTTACCGAGATTTTCACCACATTCCCTCAAGGAATTCTACACTCCCATCTCCATGCACACAGCTGCCAAACTACCTTGACATGTGTTCTCAGTTCCACCCTTGCAACCACATTCATTTAGTCCCACCGGTTGCCTCCTGTCAGTTCTGCTAAATGGAAGTCCTCCTGAATCTCTGAAGATGAACAATGTGGGGCTCAGACTTTCTGAGCGAATGTATGGATGACCTGCAGTACAGGTCTGGTCTAACGCATTCTTAAAGAAAAAGAGAACAACGTGTTCCCAATGGATTTATGAGGATACTTGGGGAAATGTTGTGCACTGTAAAAATAGCAATTACATTTTATCCAGCATATGGAGCTTTTTGAGTTATAGATAACGCAGAAATGTGAATTACGTGAAGTCATAAAAACACATTCTGCCAACAATATTCTTTATGATTGAACAGACAGTTCTTATTGAACAATATGGGCTCCCAGTATGCATTGATTCATAACATTATGTGATTAGTATCATAGATTGATTGTTGTGCTGCTTCTTCATTAGTTAAACTGGAAATAATGTGAATGTATATATACTGTATACAAAAAATACAAATACCAATGCATGGAGCTGACATTTTTATAAAAAATCATAACAAATAATTGTGAGATATGACTGAATCAGAATATTTGAAATATGGGAGTATTTAATATTTTGAGCTTTAACATTTGTAGGAGTACCTCAGGGGTCGCTCTTGGGCCATATAAGTTTTTTTAGACATTATGAGCTACCAGGGCTGACATCTCTTTAAAAATCACATTTTATACTATGTTTTGATGCAATAATGTTAGAAAAAGTGCTCACCAAAATCTACATTGAGACCTTTTTAGTGCACAAGATATTGGTTTCAGTACAAAAAGAGTTGTTAAAATAAAATATTAATCTCTCACGTAAAAATATCTAATTTTATTTTAAATGACAAAAGCATTTCAATTAAGATATACATCATTAAATTCAAAAAGTTTGGCTGTGCTTAATGGGTACATTTTTGTACCCTTTAAGCATACCCCTGTTCCCATTAAGCTCACATCAGGTTTTTTTTTTAAATTCTTATTTATTTTAAGGGAAAATTTTAAAGAATAATTGTAAAAATATATATTTTTTGAAGGTACGAAGTCAATCACACAAAACCAGAACACTAAAATGCCTTGCGAAAGTATTCATACCCCTTCATTTTTTTTTCATTTTTTGTTATGTGCCTGCCTTATGTTAAACTGCTTTAAATTATTTTTTTTTTTCCCACATCTACACTCTATACACCATAATGGTAAAGCAAAAAACAGGTTTTTAACATCTTTGCAAATTTATTAAAAATAAAAAAAACTTAAATGATTCCATTGCATAAGTATTCATACCCTTATCTGGGACAGTTTAAATTTAGCTCAGGAGTATTCATATTGCTTGTAGATGTCACTACACTTTGAGTGAAGTTAACCTGTGGCAAATTCAATTGAATGGGTATGATTTGGAAAGGCACACACAACTTAATAAAAGGTCTAACAGCTGATAATGCATATCAGAACAAAAACCAAGCCCTGAGGTCAAAAGAACTACCTGTAGAGCTCAGAAACTGGTTTGTGTCTAGCCACACATCTGGGGAAGAGTTCAGGAAAAAATTCTGCTTCACTGAAGGGTCACAGAAGCGTGTAGTCTCTGTTACCCTTAATGGAAGAAGTTTGAAACAACCAGAACTCTTCCTAGAGCTATACAGATTGGAGAAATCTACAGAAGGACAAACATCACTGCAACACTCCACCGATCTGGGCTTTATGACGGTGTGGCAAGACTCAATCCTCTCTTCAGGTAAGACACATGAAAACACACTTGGAATTTGCAAAAAAGCACCTAAAGGACCCTCAGACTCTGAGAAACAAGATTCTCTGGTCTGATGAACCTCAGTTCCAAGCATCAAGTGTGCTGGTAGCAGCCTCATATTGTGGGGCTGTTTTTCAGCGGCAGGGACTGAGGGACTCGTCAGAGTAGAAGAAAAGCTCAGTAGCACCAAAATATTGAGATAGCCTTAATGAAAACCTAGTCCAGAGCATTCAGAACCTCAGACTGGGCAGAAGGTTCACCTTCCAACAAAAACAAAAGTCAAACAAAAAAAAACTTGAGACTGTAAAGGTGCTTCAGCTAAAAATTTAGTTAAGGGTATGAATACTTATGCAATGTACTTATTTCAGTTTATTATATTAAATAAATTTACGAAGTTGTTACAGTTTTGTTTTTGCTTTGTCAATATGGTGTATGGAGTGTAGATTGATGTGGAAAAAAAAGTAATTTAAAGCAGTTTAACATAAGGCAGCAACATAAAGCATGAAAAAAAATGAAGGGGTATGAATACTTTCACAAGACAGTATATATTCATAATGAAGTGTCATCTAAGCACATTGCAACATCTATACTAGTCCACGTTCAGCTAAGTAACACGTTCAAAAATCAAATAAAACCAACCAATAAAACGTTTAATTCATGGGGATGAACACAGAAACTAGCCTCTTTATGAAACCTTTCTTTATGAAATGGATGTCAACTTATCTATAGTCTCTTAAAGCTGGAATACACTACACGATTTCTGCCCTGATTTTCCACAGATTTACAGTCTGGAGAAGTTGATGCTAGTTGTCAAAGATCAGAGCCAGTCTGCAGATTTGAGTTGACAGAATCGGTAGAAAATCGATTAACTTAACTTAAAGTGACAACCATCAGTTAATATTTAAAGCCTGTTTATGAAGTATTTACATGGACGTTCAATGTGGAAGAGCTTAAAGCAAGCACAGTGAGCTTAATTGGAGCAGCAACAATTTTTAATAAATTTCATGTAATATTTATTAAAATGACAGGATTTTGCAAAATAAATAATCTAGGTCATTTATTAAGTTCATACATATTTTAATGTGAACAACTACTATTAACAACATCTATGAAATTATACTTTTTCTTATTGATGTCACACTGAAGCTGTGTGATTTTCGTAGTAGTGCACCCTTTAAGCTCACCTTAAAATAATATGAAATCTTTAAAAATAACAGCAGTGTAAAACCACGGACCAGCAATAAACTGTCAATTTACAATATTATGGATGTAAAAGTACAAGCCAGTAATGCCTGTGAAGTAATATATTAGCGTAGCACACAATCTTATACAGCTAGTCAGCTAACTGTGTTCTGTAGCATCTGCGCTATGTTGTTAAAACTATCTTTTGGATCTAATGTAATTATTTCCCACATCCAAGTTCCAGGTTATAATATGCAAAAGTCTGAACATTAATCTCTTAATTTTACAATAAGTAGTGAAACTTACCCAAAATAAAGGCTTAAACATCTAAAAAATGCACATTTATGGGGCTCCTCTTTTGGTGAAAGTTTTTAGACAGCTTTCAAAATGGCTGCCAGACAGTGTGAACTCATGGAGACCCATATCTCAGTGTGCAATGATCTGATTGACTTGAAATTACAGGAGGTATATAGTAACAAACATATCAATTGCTTAAGACATCAAGTAGGATAATAAATCATTTTTTCTTTTTATAATCTGATCTCAAAAATGGAAGTGTGCTTAATGGGTACGTGAGCTTAATAGGTACGTTTACCCTATATCAGCACAGCCCTAGTTTTGAAAAATCAAGGTGTTTTGTCAGATAGCATCATTTCAAAACCACAATATCGTATTTAGAACAAAACTTTTGATTGAATTTTGTAGCTGCTTTGACTTTGTCTCTCTCACGTTACCCTGTGCATGTGGCGGCTTGGCATTCAAAGAAAACAGACATCCTGGCAAGAGCAATATGTGCTCCTTTACTGAAAGACATGGCCAGCAAATTGCATTCTTTTGCTGTCTGATTGTTATTTCTCTAGCATTCTCTGTCGTATTTCTATAGGAGAAAACAAGTTTGATAGACTTGAGGTATTTTCAGGTCTACTTTTAATTCAGTGACAATGTGATTTCTCAATAGACTTTGACATGAAACAGCTCCACCTGTGTATAGTCCCACTGGCTGAGTCTAACCTTTATCTTTCCTGGGAAGAGAGAAGTGAGGAAAGAAGCACTTCAGAGTGACGGTAATTCATTCCTGTGTGTGTTCTTCCTATTTTATACACTTTCCCAACAGAGGGTCTGTGTGGAACTGTCTGTTCAGATTGCCATTAAACACTTGGTAGCTTGCATAGGATGGATTTATAGTACAAAGCAATATAGGCTATTTGACCAGAGCATGTTTTTTTCTCACAGAAAATTTCAAAATTTTCAAATTTTATGTTCTGTGAAACTGGGATAAAAGTTTAAGATAAATGCAGATGTTCTTTTAAAAAGGACGGAGGGCAGTGCGTTGGTGCTAGTGACATACAATATAGGAGCTACTGTGTTCACAGGAAATCTAGACTGGGTTATTTCTGGATCCCATTCCCCCTCTCCTTCTCTTTCTCTTGCTTTGTACATGCAACTTCACTTCAAGTGAAGAAAATAAAGGTAAAAACAGTTTTTCTTTCATATCGTTATAACCATCATTGTTAGCATTGTTATGATGTAGGTGTAGGTTTGAATCTAGCCCTATTAATTTTCCATTGCACCTCTATCCATAAAAAGTGACAAAAGCCAACAAATAGAAAAAAATGGGTAAATTAGTTAATGTGAAAGAAATAGATAATCTGCTACAGTCAATAAGCCTAAATTGCCACTCTTATTAAATATAAAAATAAAGCTGAGATGTTCAAGGTTAAGTTCAGAAACCTCTGTAGTATAGCTTAACATCTTCATAGGTTTTGCTATCTCCCAGTTGATGAGATTTGGCCATAATTAATAGCATGTCAGCCCTGCCTCCCACAGTGGCCTAATGATCCTCTATAATTAGCATCTGTTTTCAGTGTGTCGGAGTTGTCGTGAGAGGGGTGCAGCCCACGGGAAGGTCCCCCATGTATTTGCCATTGATTTAGCCTTTCCATTTTGTTGCTTTCTCTGTTCAGTCCCTCTCATACTGTGAGGAGAGTGGAAGATAAATGTGGCAGGATTCTGAATGTGTTCTAGTCAGGGTCTTGATCTGAGATCAATGTTCATGGCAGGAACTTTGTGTTGAGTCAGTTGGAATTTTCTTGCTTTGACTTTCGCACTAAACCAAAAGCCTTGATTGATTAGCATTTTGTGGTGCAGAATTTGGTGTGCTTTTTAAAGGCTAAGTGTGTAATTTTTGTACAACTATCATCATCAAACATGACTGCAAAAACAAAGACTGTTTTAAAACAATAGGATTCAACCTTCAAATGGTTTGCTTATAATTGTCTCAGCAAGCTGGGATAGGAGAAGGTATAAAAGGAGGATCACTTTCAAGTTAGGAGTGCCTCTGGTACCACTCTTGGGCCAAATTATATTTTAGTCATTATGAGGTACCAGCACTGATATCTCTGTTTTATTTAAAGTTTTTAAGCTTTTATTTTTCCTTGAAGATTTTAAGGTGAAATAAGGCATTGGTGCTTGTCTACCATGTTTAAGTAGAATTACTTACTTATAGTAATATTAGTTTTGAAGAACTATCGCCTAGAATAAGTATGATATATTATAAGTATTTTTTATTTTTTATAAGAAACCATAGTGGACTCATTAGAAAAATCTGTAATAATGTTTTAGGTGTAGCCTATTTCTTATTTTTGAGTTTGTTTCTCTTGGGCCACATTATGTTTTAGCCATTACGAGTTATACCGACATCTCCAAAAACCGCTTTATCCTTATTAGTGTTCCCTTTGACTTTGGTGGTGTTTATTGTGCAATGCATGTTCTCTATTTTAAGTATGAGAGTCAACAGTCTGTATCAATCAGCTTCGTTAGACTCGTCATTAGTGCTTTCTTCTCTGGTAATTAATTCACCTTCCATTCTCCAGACCTCAACATGTGGCTGCACCTACTTTGAAGTTGTTGTTGTTTTTTATATTTTTTGCTTTATGCTTCAACAAAAAAAGAGACACAGCATATGGGTGACTATTAAAAATCAGTTTCCCTGGAAACCACCAAATTTGATGCTTGGATCTAAATAATTAGCTTAACGGCATATAATGAGTGTATGTAACTGTAGGGCAGAGGTTGTTGCGTGTGGTTGTGTCACTGTTTCTTGCAGTTAAGGAGCTGTTTTGCATGTTGTTTACTTTCCGCGCTACCTTACTAAAACTGGAAGAAAATTAAGCGAATGTGTTTTTTAACATTGCGCCTAGAGCTGTCACTTGAAGAAACAGCAGAAAGTTTAATTTCACTTGACTGGGTGTGAGGAATTTGAAAGTCAGTGACATTGTGCCAGGAAAACAGTTACGTTTTAACAACAGTAGAAAACTTGTGGTAACACTTTAGAATAGAGAACACTTATTAACTATTAACTACGACTTTTCCCTCAGTAAACTCCTTATTTGCTGCTTATTAATAGTTAGTAAGGTAGTTGTTAAATTTAGGTATTGGGTAGGATTAGGGATGTAGAATAAGGTCATGTAGAATAAGGCATTAATATGTGCTTAATTACTACTAATAAATGGGTAATATTCTATTAATATGCATGCTAATTAGCAACTAGTTAAGAGACCCTAAAATAAAGCGTTACCAAAGTTGTATGTACTGTAAATGTGGTCATGGGCAGCATGCTTCTTTTGTGATGTTCACGGCAGAATGTTACCTCAGATGTAATACATGTAGGAAAGATGGTCACCGTTTACTTTGGCAACAAAACATATGGAATTTTTGAATATGTGTTTCCAGGGTGATGCAGTTGCTGTGGTTTAAGTGACGTAGGAGGAATGACTAGAAGAAATCTCTTTGAGATAAACATAACACCTTGTTAAAATAAATTGTGACCAAAATAGTAACACTTTAGTATAGGGACCAATTCTCACTATTAACTAGTTGCTTATTAGCATGCCTATTATTAACATATTGGCTGTTTATTAGTACTTATAAAGCACATATTCTGCATGACCATATTCTACATCCCTAATCCTACCAATACCTAAACTTAAAAACTACCTTACTAACTATTAATAAGCAGCAAATGAGTTTATTGAGGCAAAAGTCATAGTTAATGGTTTGTTAATAGTAAGAATTGAACCTTAAAATAAAGTGTGACCTGTGTAGATGCATATTTTTAACTACCAAGTTTCAGAAACAAAGCTTTGGTAATAAAACCCTGACACTGAGTTAGCCTGAAGCAACTGTTCATTTTTCTGTTAATATGGTTATCCAGCTTATTAAAAATTATTTTGTAACATCCCTCTGAGATAGACAGGGCATTACTGTTCAAAAGTTTGGTTTCAGTATTTTTTTAAAAGAAATTCGGTCACACTTTATTTTAAGGTCAAATTCTCACTATTAACAAACCATTAACTACGACTTTTGCCTCAATAAATTCCTAATTTGCTGCTTATTAATAGTTAGTAAGGTAGTTGTTAAATTTAGGTATTGGGTAGGATTAGGGATGTAGAATATGGTCATGCAGAATATGTGCTTTATAAGTCAGACAATAGTTTGATAATAGGTATGCTTAAAAGCAACTAGTTAATAGTGAGAACTGGTCCCTATACTAAAGTGTTACCAGAAATTTATACTTTTATTCTAAAAAGGAAACGTTAAATTGATCAAAAGTGACAGTAAAGATTTTTATAATTTTCTAGAAGATTTCTGTTTCAAATAAATACTTTTCTTTTGAACTTTCTATTTCATCGATGAATCCTGAAAAAAGTATCATGGTTTCAGATTTCCACAAATATATAGTAGCACAAATGTTTTCAACATTGATAATAATAAAAATGTTTCTTTAGCAGAAAATCAGCATATTATAATGATTTCTGTAGGATCGTGTGACATTGAAGACTGAAGCAATGATGCTGAACATTCAGCTTTACCATCAAAGGGATACATTACATTTTAAAATATATTTAAATAGAAAATTAAAATTGTAATAATATTTCACCATAGTACTGTTTTTTTTTTTTTTTTTTCTGTATTTTTGAGCTTTGTAGCTCTGTAGTTTTGTAAAGCATAAGAGGCTTCTTTCAAAAGCATGAAAAATCTTACCAATCCTAAACTTTTGAATAGTAGTGTCATTTGGGGTCTTTGTGATTTTTGATGTTTTCCTAATTTTTTATTTGGCTTTTGAGAGATCTGATGAGTCTAATAACCTTGAACAAACTGAAGTTCTGGTATTGATCATGATTCAAGGTCTAGACTTCATATATATATGTATAGTAAGTACCTAGATCCAGCAGTGTGCATTTCACTTCTTTTTATTGTGCCAACATTTTCAAGTAACATAGAAAAACATCATAAATTACGAACAGCAAGACCAAGAACTTGAGAACATGAGTCAATGCTGATTCCATGTTGACTTGAATAGTGATCTTTTATGCTTTCCAGGCGATGATATTAACTTAGAGGTAGGAGGGCTGTTTGATGATTTAACTACTACAGATCCCTCAATAAGATGTAAAGTTCAGAAGGACTCCCTGATGAGTCATTTACAGCTTGATAAACTGTTTGCAACCATTTACTTAATATTCATTCTTGCTTCATTAAAAACTAAAGATGACATTGTTTAACAGAGAATAGCACTGTTTGCCACCCAACAATTGCTCAGTGTGACATTTTATTTTGTCTGAGATTCTGATATATTACTCACACTTTGGCCGTGTCTAATATTAAGCTCTGACATTTGTCAATAGAAGCTTTTTGCTGTAACATCAATCAACACTTTTAATGCTTCTGGAGCCTTTACATGCAGACAGGGGCAGCCATGACCAGAATTGTGTGATTAATGTCACCTCAAGCGTTTGCGATACAACATGTGACAGCCATTTTAGTCCCCTAACTGCATTTGTTTTGTCCTTATGCTGCAAAGATGGTGCATGTGAAGCAACATACTGTACTGAAATAACTGAATTCACCCACTTTTTAAAGCAGCAACAGCTGAGAAAACGACTCCTTTGTTTGTTTTGTTAGAGATGAGCTAAATAAGTAAATTTATACAGATTCATTATGAGCCAAAGAACCTTAACATATTATATCATGCATAATGTAATAGGCACAAATTATGAAATAATAACAGTTTGTGAAATCAAGGGAAATTTTTTAATTAGTCTCTGGGCAGAAATTCATCTCAGTAATTACTGTTGATCAAGAGAAATAATACAGCGGCTCTGATCAGATTTGAAAACCTTTTTATCGCCTAAAAAAGGCGATCCTGTTAAATTTGCAGCAGGCAGCAGTGATGGCATATTGATGTCTGTATATTTACAATTAATAACCTATATTTTTTTAACAAGTCATTTAATGTTAACGTGCTAATCTAGTTAAGATCTGCTTGTTCACTGAGTTCATTGTAAATGCAAAAAAATGCAATGCAATAAATACGCAAATAAATAACATCAAATGTAACACAAAGCACCTAATGTACATAACTGATAACAACAGTAAGGCTAAAAATAAATATGTAAATAAAATATATTCATACTGTATGTGATATGTTGCACAGGGATTTCTGGGAATGCCTTTTTACTATTTTTCATCATAAATTGTATGGTTATTCATAGTTTTTACATAAAAATCCATTAATTGTACAGTATTTTACATTAAAATTACATATGTTAAACCATTTAACCAATTACCAGGTTTTTACTGTAGCATATTTACAGTCTTTTTCTTAAAATATTATGACTTTTTAAGTGTTTGGCATTTTATTCAATTTCAAACCACAGTAAAACAAATATCTGAAAAAAAAAAATCACTATTAACTAGTTGCTTATTAGCATGCCTATTATTAACATATTGGCTGTTTATTAGTACTTATAAAGCACATATTCTGCATGACCATATTCTAAATCCCTAATCCTACCCAATATCTAAACCTAATAACTACCTTACTAACTATTAATAAACAGCAATTAACAGTTTATTAAGGCAAAAGTTATACTTAATGCTTTGTTAATGGCGAGAATTGGACCTTAAAGTGTGACTAAAATCTGTAATAATTGTTGAGTGTTGTTTGTTTTATCTTAATTTCAAAGCATATGATTATAGTGCAGGTACGGCAGTAATTTGGCACAGATATCTCAGGCTTCCAGTGGGCAGCTTGGCATCCTCAGGATACCTGGCTACAGCCAACTCACGAATACATCAGAGTGTTGTCATTTACCCATAACGATTTCAACAGTACTGTAAAAAACATCTCAGCATCATTACGAAGTCAGTGCTGCCCATACACATGCCTAGGGCTTCCTAATATAGCCTTAGTGAGAAAACCTTAGGTAGATTATTTATTGATGAGATCATACTCATCTGAGCAGATACATGTAGAAGTTCATAGTTAGATGTTCCATCGCTGTTGACCTTCTAACATTTTTTCATTGTGTGACTTGCCACATCATTTTAACCTATCGCTTCGCCTTCACATGAACCTCAGTCTTCATTAAAAAAACCATAGCAGGATTTTGCTTCCTATGCGCTTGAGACCACTAAAAGTTCAGGGTTTTTATTGCCACCGCACATTTGAGGCAGAGGGACCGAATGCATCCTAAAAGAGGAAGTCGAGACTGGAGGGTGAATGTGTAGTTTTGTGATCTTTTACAGTCCCTCTGCCCTTTTGTCTGACAGAATCATCAATCTGTATTGTGCAATTCCCTCGATAAAACATTCATGCTGGATTCCTCGAAGGCAGCAGCTGCTGAATAGAGAACACTGACCTACTAGACTGTTTTGAAGAAACCACAGACATTGACTGGCAGAATCATGCTCATTATATAGCCCAAATTTGGTCTTTAGCACTGTGAATTTTATCGACGGCACAGGATATGTCTGTTTTTCTTCATGCTGTTTAATTGATGAAGACTTCCTGGCGGCGTTGTGTGGGTATTTGTTTGTTTGTGAGTGTTGCGACTGTTTGTATACCTGAGATGTGGCGTGCAGTCTGAGCGTCTCGTCTCTGACTCCGCAGAAGAATGTGATTATGTTTTTCTGGCCTGCAGAGCGTCTGCAGGAGGTTAATCCGCTCAGACACAGAGAAATCTCAGGCCTCAAACCACAGCACTTCTCTGACAGCTTTAGACTGGAGAGAGAATGTCTGTGCATGCATATGAAGCAGTATTGAGAAGCTGCTTTGAAACGAACTAAACCACATTCATGAAAACATAGTCAGTAGCACTACAAGCTACTTACAGTACCGTTCAAAAGGTTAGAGTTTGTAAGATTTTTTATTTATTTATTTTTTTTATGCCAAGATTTGTAATTCCATTGCAATACATTTTAAAATGTAATTTATTTCTGTGATGGTGAATCTGAATTTTCAGCATCATTACTCCAGTCTTCAGTGTGACATGATCCTTCAGAAATCATTTTAATATGCTGATTTACTGCTCAACAAACATTTCTTAATGTTAGAAATGTTAAACACAGGTGTGCTGCATAATATTTATTTGTGAAATCATGATATATTTTCTCGGATTCTTTTATGAATACAAAGTTCAAAAGGACAACATTTATTTGAAATATAGATCTTTTGTAACATTTTAAATGTCTTTGTCTTTACTGTCACTTTTGTTGCATCTTAATGCATCATTGCTAAATAAAAGTATTAAAAAAACAAACAAACAAACAAAAGTCTACCAAACCCCAAACTTTTAAACAGTAGTATATAAAGGTAGCTATTTACAGTGAAGAGTTTATTCATAAGTATTAGATCATTTTTTTTTTTGTTGTATCAGCAGGATTCATCAGCATAAAATGTAATTAAGGTGCCATCAAAGTTGATCACTGTATATTTACACTTACACTAGAATTATTATTTTTTATATAAATATATAAATAGCTTCCTTTTGTGAAATAGAAACTATCTAAAAACAAGAGAGCCTATAATGTTTTATATATATATATATATATATATATATATATATATATATATATAGTATACTGTATGTTGCTTCTGTTGTTATTCTTATTTTTATTTGCTTGTTGAAGAGAATCAAAACCTTGTTCTGTCATTTGACACATTTTTGTTCCCTGTCCAAATTGTTTTAATTATAGAGAAAGGGGTAACACTTTAGAATAGGGAACACTTATTCACTGTTAACTACGACTTTTCCCTCAATAAATTCCTAATTTGCTGCTTATTAATAGTTAGTAAGGTAGTTGTTAAGTTTAGGTATTGGGTAGGATTAGGGATGTAGAATAAGGTCATGTAGAATAAGGCATTAATATGTGCTTAATTACTACTAATAAATGGCTAATATTCTAGTAATATGCATCCTAATAAGCAACTAGTTAAGAGACCCTAAAATAAAGTGTTACCAAAAAAGGCAGAAAAAATTTTACTGTATTGTCCAAGTCAGACTAGTATGATTATTTACAATTGGGTCATTTTAGCCCAAGCCGAAATTATCACTGATATACCATTGTATCCATAATTTCATTTCAAAATTATTTTTGTGGAGAATATTATAATCAGCCACTTCATTCTAGACTATATTCAAGAGAGATTTTGTAGATATAGAGAATGGAAAGATATAAAATGCATGGCTTTTTTCCCAGCAGTCCCCTTTAGTAGAGTAGACACAGAAGATCCATATTTTAGTGAACGCTCTTAATAGCTGGCCAACCGTGACAGAGGGTTGGATGTGTGGACCAGCCTGCTCACAGTGTCCTAACTAATAAACAAAAATGGGGAGAGAGAGATTGAGAGAGAGAAGAAACGCATCAGTGGTGCTGCGGATTTTTGTGTGCATCATATTTAAGGATACGGTTCACCCAAAAATGAACTCATATGCTGTTATTTTTGCATGAAACACACTGAAGAATCTGAACGCTTTGGCCAAGGCAAAGATTTTTCCTATTGATTTTTCCGTCGTATGACTTCAGAAGACTTCGATTATAGTGCTCAAATCTCATGGACTACTATATAGGGCTGGAAATATGCCCTAGACAGAAGTAGAAAAACAGATTAAAGTTAGAACAGTGTGAAAATGTGAAGTTTCAAAAGAGCAAGTGAGCTATGATGGGATGTGCAGCAAACTACAGGAGAAATCTAAGTCTGGAGGAGCAAAAAATGTTCTAACAGGATTCCCAGCAGGAAAACAATACCTCCAAAAGAGATCTTCCTGATGGCGCAGAAGGGAATAAACCCTCCCAAAGACACAAGATCCAATTCTGACTTCTGTTGTCAAAAAAACGCTCCCTCAAAGCAACTCGTGACTTTGAAAGGGATTAGTCTAGTAGAATCAAAAACAATGTTAAAAATAACTGGTGAATTAGTGGTTTAATGGACTCCCAAATGGAGGCTTCAGTACTGATGTGATGCTGAATCCTGCAGAGCTCCTATGGGGCTTGAAGCTCATCTGAGTGTGTGAGTTTGTGAGAAAGTGGTTTAGCGTTTGCCGTATGTGATCATGAATTTATTCTCCTATGAGAATGTGCTGATATAGTTTTCACTACAGATGGGCGTAAAGAATTACAGTGTAATGTGCTGATCACTGAAGTTATAAACAGTCATCTTACTTTATTTCAATATTGTTGTTTTTTTTTTTTTTTTTAACAATTTGGTCACACTTTATTTTAAGGTCCAATTCTTGCCATTAACAAACCATTAACCACAACTTTTGCCTCAATAAACTCCTAATTTGCTGCTTATCAATAGTTAGTAAGGTTGTTAAGTTTAGGTATTGGGTAGGATTAGGGATGTAGAATATGGTCATGTAGAGTATGTACTTTATAAGTACTAATAAACAGCCAATATGTTAATAATATGCATGCTAATAAGCAGCTAGTTAATAGTGAGAATTAGTCCCTGTACTAAAGTGTTACCAACAATTTTGTAACTCACATTTTCACGTTTGTTTGTTTTTAACACAGAGAATCATATTGTAGAAAATGTAAAAGGATTTTAAGTCATAAGACTTTTGTTAATCTTTCTATCCCTTTATTGAAAGTTTATTCCACACTTTGATGCTTCAGAAAGTTTATAATGAAAGCTCAAACACTCTTCAAGCAAGTACAGTTGAGGATCCGTTTACCGTATTTGATTTGTTATTTGTATGTTTTGATGATTGTTTATAGGTGAATAAAAGCTTAAATTTCTGTTCATCATATAAAGTGTTTATATTAAATCACTTGATTCATGAGGATTTATTTTACAATCTTTTTATGAACTTTTTGAAGCATCAATGTTTTGGTGGAATAGACTTTTAATAGAGGTTCAGAAATCTCTCAGGTTTCATTGCAGATGTCTTCATTTGTGTCTTATGGGTTTGAAATGACAGTAGGTTGAGTAAATGATGACAGTGTTCATTTATCAACCTGATCTCATGTCGAAATCCTACCTGTGGAAACTTTTTCACAAGACGTGAAATACGTACCGCCATGTACGTTTCGTGACATATTCAATGTGAAATGTCCACTGGGTGGTGCTAAAAGAGTGTTCATTTTTTTCTACGGAAATAAATGAACGTACGTTTTATGTGACGTTGGTTTTGTACGCAAGTTGGAATGGCACTATAACTCTAATATGATCCGTGACATTTTAAAATAACATACCATCTGCACTAAACCTAAACTTACCCAATAGTATGAACAAAAGCAGTCGCAAACATGTTGTTTTAGCTTGTTTTTCGATCTCTCGTCCTTCAGCTCTTTCATCGTGAGTCATGTTTTTGACGGGATTCGTACCCAAGGATTCCGCATCCTAAGCCCAATTCTGTGCCGGCTGAGCTACCGAGCAAACTTGTTACGTCCAGAAAGCGAAAAATGTAATCACAGCTGTGTACGAAAACAATGTTTCGTGCTCGATGTTTAACTGCCTCTAGTGTTAATTTCTGTTGGAAACTGCAGTGATATGTACTTATTGTTATGTATTTCGCGTCTTGCGAAAAAGTTCCCACAGGTATGTTTTCGTCATGAGACCAGGTAGACGTTTTTGGGTGAACTTCCATTTAAACTCTCCATTATGTCCTGATCATTGAAATTATATACAGTTGGCTAGGTTTGTGAAAACTTTAGTTTGCACAAACATTTTACTAGCTAAAAAATAGCCTGTTTGTCTGTTTTATGTGTTGAAAACACAAATGCAACAATAATAGAGATTTTTCTTTAACCAATCGCAGCAAGCAACGCTGGACTGTCGTATTGTTTGTTTTTATTAAACAGGGACATGTGATATATGGTACACAATTTAAGTACATTTGTTTTTATTTGCCACAATCTTGACAGCTATAAGCATGAACTTTGCAGCTGTGTTATAAAATTATACAGTATATCCAATCATGCCCTGCAGATGCCCACTGTGGAGAGAGTCAAACACAGCAATGCTCACTTTCAAATGGAACCTGCCCAAGATGTTTGAGTGTGTTTTTAGGTGCAAAACCCTAAACGGATCCTCCCCTGTGCCGGAAGACCTTTAAGAAAATGCCAGAGATTCACAGTACCAGACGTTACACTAATGCAAAGTGAGCACTTGCTTCAGGCCCAGACGCTCCCGTCTCTTACCTGTGTGTGTCTGTTTGTGTGTCTTCTGTCTGTTTGTAAGTGCCAGTGTGTATCTGTCCATCAGTGTACAAATCTGATTTAGCATTGCGCCACTTTGCCTAATAGTGGGCATAACTCTAGGTGGCAAGACTGAGTCTGTCCTGACCTTTAAAACTTTATTGGCTTGGTGCAGTCTGGCAGGACACAGGCGCCTTTTATTTACGGACCGTCCCGTCTCGTGTGACCGCAAGCTGTTATCCGCAGGGAACTTCCCAGTGTGTTACAATGGCTGCAACACTTTATTGCATTAGAACGCCTTCAATTTATGTTCGACTCTCATGACACGGGCCATCCGAGTGCCAATCGCGGTCTATGGGAGAACAAGCTGGGCAAAGCAGATAAGCTTAAAGCGCGACAAGAGGCCGTTAACGCCGAAAAGAAATGTGGATCAGAGTGTATGTCAAATCCACGGATTAAACAACATTGTAAATATCATCAGAAGTCTTGACGGTTTAATAAACGCTGGTGTGTTTGAAGCTTGTGAAGATGGGAGACACAGATGTCAAAGTTTTATCTTGATCATCTGTTCTTTTAGTGATACAATTTTTGACTTCATAGCATGGGCTTGATTTGTTCATATGGAATGGTTGTTGCTGAGGTAAACGTTACTATTACTTGATTTGAAGAAATCCCTTACCTTAAATGTTAAACTTTATTACATCATAAATACAATGACTTTGATGATTTATGTCAATTTCTGTATTAAAATATTTTGGGAAGCATAAAGGCAAAAAATGTCAGGATGAAACAAATGTCCTGATGAAGAAAAAAAAGTCTCATTAAAAGAAAGAAAATTTGAGAAGAAAACCTTAAGTATGCAAGTTTTGTATAATCTTTTATTATTCCTTAGAAATAAAAGTAGTAACAGTGAAATGCTTCACTGCTTATTAATATTTTAAAAACATTTGGCCACCAAATCATTGCTATATGGTCCAACCAACATACAGGAAAAATGCAGGGGTAAAAAAACAAAACAAAAAAAAAAAAACAGGAAATTATATCATAGAGAATACTTGTAATTGTATCAATTTATTATATGGTAAGTAACTTTATATTATATTATATTATATTATATTATATTGAATACATATGAAATTTAAATATTAGATTATTTGATATTTTTGACAATGCAAGGCTAGTTCAGTCTGTATAATGTCATGTGGTGTGACTCCCAAAAAAAAAAAAAAGAAAGAAAATTGAATTAATATTTCATGATATTTGTTTAAAATATTTAACTTTTTTATTTTATTTTATTTATTTATTTATTTTTTGGAAAAAAAATGATTGTGTACAATCACATTTATTCTGTGTGTAAGGAAAATGTTACTTTTTACTTCATGATTACACCACTTAACATTTTTATAATTTTTTTTTCAACACCATATGAAACCAGCATGAATACAAAGAGTATATCAGTAATAACTTTGCACAAATGCATAGCAAGGCTCGTGGACCCACCTGAAACACCCTTGCATCATGGTGGTATAAGTTTTGCAGGACAAACCTCCAAATGAATGTTTACCAGCATGTATGATGATGTCAGGACAGTCTTTCAAATTTCATGCTTAATTTTGTAGAGAGTTCTGAACAGATGGTAATGCAATGCATGTTTTGTATGAAAGGCGTGTTAATCCGCTGGTCTGTTTTACTTACTACTGCTCTGAAAACTGTTACAAATACCTGAGATGGGGGATGATAACAATAATAATGGTTCAGTAATTTGCCAACAATAATTTTATGTTCCAAATTGTTTCTTTGCAAGGTAACACCATCTTTGGCTTCCTGGTGTGCAACTGTGTAAAATCATTTGGGCTGCATTTTTCAACTTAGCTCAGTGTGAGACCCATCTGCACCTGGTACGAGAAGTTCTTTCTTTTTTCAAAACACTTTCTCTGCCGTCTCATTTTTCAATTGAGTTCTTTGTTCTAGAGTAGAGTGTAATAAGAAAAGGTATCAGTGTGGCCTGGCATCAAGAACCCAATAAAATGGGCTGATTTTATAGACAGGTCTCTGTAGAGACTGACTAAGAGACAGAATAAAGTGAGGGCAAAGGTCATCTGAGCGCAAATGGCCATCGTTGCACCCACTGCTCCTCTCATCCAAAAGAGAGAATTGCTTCTCCAAAAAAAAAGAAAAGAAAAAAAAAGTAACGTTTAGTGCACTGTCTTTCTAAAGTAAGTCATTTGACAGAATGGACTGCTGCTGATGAATATAAAAAATTATGAATATGCAAGATGACATGGTTTGCTTTTTAGGTATCTGGATTTGTAACTCGAGGTTCCCAAAAAGGCTGATACCACTATTGTGGTGGTGTGGTTTAGTCATTAGATTTCAGGGCTGGTAACTGGAAAGTTGCTGTTTTGATCCCAACCTGATCTTATGACGAAAATGTACCTGTGGGAACTTTTTCGCAAGACACAAAATATACGTACTGCCATGTACGTTTTGTGACACATTCGATGTGAAATGTCCACTGAGTGTCGCTAAAAGTGTGTTCGTATTTTTTCCCTTGAACAGAGGAACGTACATATTGTACATTTTATGTGATGCTGGTTTTGTACGTTGGTTTTGCACCGCAGTTCTGATTTGAAATGTCCGTTGAGTGGTGCTATAAGTCTAATGCTCCGTGATGTTTTAAAATAATGCACCATCTGCACTACACCTAAACCTACCCGATAGTATGAAGCAAGCAAGCATGCCGTTTTAGCTTGTTTTTTGATCTCTCATCTTTCAGCTCTTTCATTGTGAGTCATGTTTTTGACGGAATTCATACCCAAGGATTCCACATCCTAAGTTTGATTCTTTGCCGGGTGAGCTACCGAGCAAGCTTGTTACATCCGGAAAGCGAAACATATGGAGCTGTAATCATAACTGTGTACGAAAACGATTACAAGTGCTCGATGTTGTACCGCCTCTAGTGTTAATATCTGTTGGAATCTGCAGTGATATGTACTTACTGGTACGTATTTCGCAAAAAACTTCCCACAGGTACGTTTTCGTTATGAGATCAGGTAGTTTGATCCTTGTTCTTTTGTTCCTAGAGTAAAAGCAAGAAATTTACCAATAGCTTGATAACCACAGTTTCTTTGTTGTGTTCAGTGTCATTTTAGTACTATTCATATACCATTGTAGTAGTATACTATTATAACTATTTTTAAAATTTTGAATTTTAATATTTTATTTTTATATTCATTGTGATATATCACATTTTTGAATTTTATTTTATTTTTATTTTATTTTTAGTAATTTTTGTGCTTTTGTTGTTTTTATTAATTTTTATTATTTAGTTTTATTTTTCAGTTTTAGTAATTTTACAACTCCAACTTAAACATATTTAATAGCAATTTTTTGAAGTTATAATATTGAATTTAATAAAAATATTGAAGTTAATAAAGATTACTGGAGTATGTTTTACAAGAAAATACGTTTAGTATAAACGTATTTAAACACTAGTATAGGGACCAATTCTCACTATTAATTAGTTGCTTATTAGCATTTAACATATTGGCTGTTTATTAGTGCTTATAAAGCACATATTCTGCATGATCATATTCTACATCCCTAATCCTACCCAATACCTAAACTTAACTACTATCTTACTAACTATTAATAAGCAGCAAATTAGGAGTTTATTGAGACAAAAGGCATAGTTAATAGTTATGTTAATGGCAAGAATTGGACCTTAAAATAAAGCGTGACCGAAAATAACAAGTAGCACAGGACTGTCCCTTTATTCTGTGGCAACATCACATGAAAGTCATGGATGCAAATTCCATCTGTCCTTCTTGTTGTGTGGCTAGGAATTTAGATTCTGTTCTACCACTTTATATCTGCTCAACATGGTGCAGTAGAGCAGGAAGAGAAGAGTTAAGCACGTACATCAGCCTGTGCCTGGTTTATCAACTAAATTACACCGCCTATCAGGTCTCGCCTTTGATTAGCTCCTCTTTAAATGATCCCCGGAAGGATTTCTCACTAGATGTGAGCTGAGCTCTTCACAAGTGAAGATTCTTAAACCATTCACGACGGCTTTCTGCATCTGCTTGTAGAGGTGATTTATGGGTACTTACACTGCTGTTCGGCCTTTTGTTTTATCTGCTTTATACAGAGACGTTCGCTGTGGTTATCTGATCTGACAGTTATAGTTTTCTGGTTTTGTCCACTTTCAAAGGCAGGCTGACTTTTATAGCAGGTTTATATGTCAGGAGGTCATAAGCACTGTTTCAAAACATAGTGAGCTGCCTTGCTGTCTAATGCCTACATAATAAGCAGCTGACTTTTAAAGGAGCATTCTAAATGGAACATCCTAAGTCGATTTGGAACACTCTACGTAGTCAGCAACTCAAATTGTGCTCATCATGTGACCACTTGTTCTCCATCTTGTATGAATTTTGGTTAAGTATGAGTTTGGAGTTTGGCGATGTGCATATTTTGCATTTGGACAACTTTTGTCATTGGAAGTATGCCTATGATGCCTAAAAATGGTAAAGTGTGTCATTATAACAAAATGTCAAAAGTAGCACGTTAATGCAGGCGATTAATTTTTCCAGTTTAATGGCATTAAAAATATTTAACGCAGTTAACGCAGGGGTGGAGCTTGGGTTGGCCAACCCACTCACAACTGCTGCTTCTGTATCTTTTTTTCTTTGACAAGAATTGCGTTTATTTAGATGCAGAACGTCTTTACGAATTTTCCTGTCCTGTCAGCTGTTATACTGTGCTTGTAGTGCATGCTCAATTGTGCGGTGCACGCTGTAGCCTGTATCATTTCATATTAAAGCGCGAATGAAACTACGAGCATGCGTGTCAGATCCACGTCACGATCAGCAGCGGCAGCTCTTAAAGTAATAGCAGCCAAAATAACTTAATATCCCAGCTGCTGTGATGTCTGTTAATCAAAGAACAAAAGTAGGGCCCTATGAAATCCATTTAATTTCTTTCCCAAATTCCGTTTTATTTTTTTCTAAATTCCGTTTTTTCTGTTTTAATTTTTCTGGATTCCATTTTTTTCCGTTTAAATTTTTCTCAACTCCTTTTTAATAGTTAAATAAAATTTTATTAATCAAAAAGAATGTCAATTAAAATGAAACTTATAAATTTTCACATCAGTTTATTAAAAGTTTAACAAAAATGACATGTTTAGGGCCCTATGAAATGATTTATGTTTTCTCATCGCAGTTTTTATTGTCACCAAATTCTGTGTTTTAGCATGTCTAATTATGTGAATACATAAAAAAACTGAATTTATAATTTTTTTCTTAAAATAGTCTTATGAATTTTTTTTTTTTTTCCCTCAGAAATTCTGTGTTGTGTATTTAAATTTTTCTGGTTATCAAATGGAGGCATAAAACATTAATTTAACTTATCTTTTAATTATTGAAAATTAAGCAAACTTTATTTTTTTATCAAACAAAGGGGATTTACTATTAAAATTAAAACATGGAAGAAATGTTCTATGATTATTCCTTAAAAATAATATTTGTTTCATTTTAGTAGTACTAGTAGTAGTAGGCTAAGTACATTCTACTGAAAAATAGTAATATATTTCTGGCACAATGTCTTCAAATTAAATCGGACTTTTATTTTGACGGGTTGTCGTGAATACCTTTACAGTTCTGTGTATGTGGTGTGATGCTAGTTTTACTCAAATCAAAGGGTAAAATGCACGATTGACTCTCAGAGCAGTTCTGGAGATGTTGTTCATTTATTTATGTCCTCATTTAGTGAGACAGCAGACGCTGAAATCACCGCGAGCGTCACACGCGCTTCAGTATGTGTGTAGTAAACAAAACTGCGCATTTGCGCCATTCATTAACACAGAGACACGCAGAACATGCAGGATTCATATTTAAATCGACTTTTGCGGCTTAATATTTACAGATACTAGTCCATATCGCGATTTGATTTGTGTAATGACCTACTTTTGATTAATTCATTCAAAATTTGACAAATTACGTGACATTCCACGTTAAACTGTGAATTCTATTTTTATTACTGGATTATTACTGGATTGTGATTCCGTCCACATTTTCCGCATCGCGGAAATCATAGGGCCCTACAAAAGAGGAAATCAATAACTTTTGTAGCTTTAATGATTCATCAATATTTATTGTAGAATTTAGTGTTTGATAACTTTATTAAATTTCTGTATATTTCTTACTTGCTGAAGGGCACAGGTAGCTAAATATGACATTTATTATAATGGGTTTATGTGAAGATTGTTTTAAGTTCACTTAAATTAGAAGTTATCTTTTAAAGTCTAATAAATGTTGAAATTGATAGCTCTCAATTATACTGTAATGCTGAATGGCTAGTCAATGGTTAAATATTAGGAAAAAAGAACAAATTTCCTAGAGACATCAGTAATATTTTGTTTTGTTAGTAATATTTTATATTGTTATCAGCGATACTCGCCTTCAGTCAAGATGCCACTAAACAAATATTAAAAATATACTGTCATTTAAACATTGAATGTGAAATTATTGCAATATAAAAGTGTATTTAAAATCTTTATTGATAGCTGGGATTAATCGCGATTAATTTCAGAAAAATGTGAGATTAATAAATTCTTCTTTTTTTTTATAGATTGACAGCACTCACCAAGGCTTCATTTATTTTGCCATAATTTACAACTGTTTTCTCTTCTAATATTTTGAAATAGTCTATTCCAGTGATGGCAAAGAAAAAAATCTGTATATGCATATGTATATTTGAACGTGTGTGCACATTTCAACTTTGCCCATCACTGTAGAGAAAAACTTCAAAAACATTTGAACACAACAGTGTTGAGATATTTTAGAGTTAAAAAAGGGATTAGTAAAGGTTCTGTTGAAGAAGCTTGATCAGATGGGTTCTCCTTAAAAGTCAGCAACTTCAGACTCCATTCGTCTTGTTCATTGCTGGTATTCACAGCTGGTTAATGGGTGATGCATGGGCTGACATTTGCAGAATGTGTGTGTGTGTGCATGTGTGTTCCTGACTGCTCCACTAGATTGGTTTTAAATTGAGAATGTGTGACACTCATTACACGAGGGTGGGGCTGTGTTCTCATTCGCCCTCAGCTCTAGTGCCCTGCAATGCTGAGAATGGCTTTCTTGAATAACAAATGCAGCATATGTTTATGAATAAGAGATTTCTGGAGTGGGTCTGTGACATGGCTCTGAGCTACTGATGGATTTACAGGTTTGGCCTTAAACAGCCGTTCTCCTGTTGAGAGAGAGATGCTTTGTACAGGATGAGCACCTTCAGGGGACCAAGTCCGCTGAGGGCCAGTGTTACAAATTGCCTTGGATTGAGAGGAATCAGGCATTAGATTTTTCAGGCAATAAACGATTAGAGTGTTAATTCAAAGTTGACTTTTACTCTCATTGCATCGTGCCTGTTTAATTAAATAGTAAACTGTTGAATGCAGATCATCACTTTAAAAAGAATATATATATATATAGTTTCTACCACCATTGGCAGTAATTAACAGTTACTTTGAGCTCATTATTCTCAGAGTGCTTTAATTGGAAATAGAATTGATGCTAACAGCTTGGATAAAAAATGGATAAAAAAATCTGAAAAAAAGTTAAATAAAAATAAATTTGATTACATTTCTATTAGGGCTGCACGATATATCGCATGTGATAGTCATGCGCATCTCATCAGAAAAGCCGGTTCTGTGATTAGAAATAACTCTCCATCACCTGTTTTCAGATGGAGCGGCATTTAATACACAGAGCCATAGTTCACTGATATATCGTGTAGCCCTAATTTCTATATTACATGGTTTTAAAAATATAGAATTTAAAAAGTATTAAATCATTATATGTAAAATATATAATTATATTTTAAATTTTTTAATCGCATCCAAAATAAAAGTTTTTGTTTACATAATATGTGTGTGTACTGTGTATATTTATTATATATAAATGAGATATATATATATATATATATATATACATACATAAATATATAATTATATATTTTGTATTCATATATATATATATATATATATATATATATATATAAACAACATTTGTCTTGAATATTTACATGCATGTATGTGTATTTATATAACAAATATACACAGTACACAAACATATATGATGTAAACAAAAACTTTTATTTTGGAATGTGATTCCTCTAAACGCATATGCAATTTAAAGCAGCTCATTGCTATTGTAGACTGTAAGCTGAATGTGTTTTATTACAGATACATTCCAGTGTTAAGAGTGGAAGAAGATGAGAAATGATGATGTAAATGTTTCTCTTCTTTAGGTATTTGGGCTTCTGATGAATGAATATTTAACTGGTAGTCTATTCAGTAGCGTATTCATTTTTGCTGTGATATCAGTCAGTAGTCATTAATTAGTCACAATTCTACATGCATTTTTTTTTTTTTTTGTTAAAATAGGGTTCATTAAACTACTGCATCATAAATGTGAGAATTCTACTGTTACCGTACAAATAAAGAGGACTAGTTTCAAAAGTAGACAAAGACAGGAACTCTGTTCGATGCAACTGTGAGCTTGCATGTGCCCCATGGGACATTCTGTAAATAAAGCTTTACAGCCTCCATTAAAGATTCATCAAACGCAGAACATCCTCAGTCTAGAATTTAATGGGTCTGTGGTTGTATATCATCCATGTAGGTGTTCTGTCTGCCTTAGTAGTTGAGTTTTTTTGATTTGTTTATGAAGAAGCATTGCTTCCAGTTTCATTTTATTTCATTAGTTATTGTGCTGCACTATGGGAATGCTCCATCATGCCACTTTACATGAGCGTTTCTCAAGAATCGCAGGTGCATTTGAAGGTTATCACTACACAAGCCTTTGATTTAAAGTCTTACAAGCTCACTCTGAGTTTTTAAGGTACATACCCTACTCAGTCTTTCATCCATTCCGCTCTTTAAACAGCCCGTCGCTCCCAGGAGTGTGTCTCATCCAGCTGAAAAAGAGTGTTTTGAGTCAATCCAAATAAGAATGAATGACATGTGCTAGGGCTTTCACACTGACTGGTTGGCAGTCTTCAAGAAATTTCTTTGTAGGCTTTGTCAAACCCAAACACTTCAAACCGTAGTGCTGTTTCCTTGGGGAAGACCGGGTTTGGGCTGGTTCCATGATGCAGTTCTTGCATCTGCCTTTCAAATGGGGTGGTCTTTGCCATTCAGGCTTCACACTGCTGTCAGGGTGAGATTGCCAACTTACATGGTTTCGGTGCCTTTTTAGATGGTATGAAATGGAGTTAAAGGAATTGTTCACCATCATGTTGGTCCAATCCCACTTTCTTTCTTCTGGGAAACATGAAAGGAGAAAATTTTGACTTTGAATGTTCACATTGCTCTTTTCTCAACCTGATCTCATGACGAAAACGTACCTCTGGGAACTTTTTCGCAAGACGTGAAATACGTACTGCCATGTACGTTTCGTGACACATTCGATGTGAAATGTCCACTGGGTGGCGCTAAAAGAGTCTTCGGTTTTTTTCTTCGTAACAGATGAACGTACATATGGTACATTTTATGTGACGTTGGTTTTGTATGTGTCACCGCAGTTCTGACTTGAAATGTTCGTTGAGTGGCGCTATAACTGTAATGCTCCGTAACATTTCAAAATAACGTACCATCTGCACTACACCTAAACCTACCCGATAGTATGAACAAAAGCAAATGTGACGTAAAATCGCAATTGCAAGCATGCAGTTTTAGTTTGTTTTCGATGTCTCATCTTTCAGCTCTTTCATCATGAGTCATATTTTTTCACAGGATTTGTACCCAAGGATTCTGCATCCAAGTCCAATTTCGTGCCAGCTGGGCTAGTGAACAAGCTTGTTACATCCGGAAAGCAAAACATATGGAGCTGTAATCATAACTGTGTTCGATGTTTTACCGCCTCTATTGTTAATTTCTGTTGGAAACTGCAGTGAAATATACTTACTTGTACATATTTCGCATCTTGCGAAAAAGTTCCCACAGGTACGTTTTCGTCATGAGATCAGGTAGTCTTTTCTATACAATTAAAACTTTCAGTGAACAGTAGGGATGGGTACCGAAACCTGGTATTAAATGAGCCCCAGGGCTAAATTATGAAGGACCGGAGTATCGATAAGTTCTGCTATCGGTAGCTACTGGAGAAATGAATAAAATACACATTCATTTATTATTGCTATATAGACATTATCTTTCTTATCTTTAAATTCTATATCGCAAGAGTCGCAGTTATTATATGCAATAATATTAGAACATTCGTCTATGATGCATTTTTGCTATTTGCAATTCAGAAGAGAGATCGCGCTCAAGCGGGGGAGCTACAGAGCGCACAATAGGCTATGAAAGCCCTGTTTAATTGTGATGACAGAGGAGAGAACTAAACATTCAAATATCTGCTTACACTTTTACACAGCCTGTGCCTGTCATATTAAGCTAATTTTATTGTTGATTCCGATTTTGGCTTCCAAGGATCATAAAAAGAAGATATGAGGTAGGCTATTAAAAACTTGCCGCGTCTAGCACAACTTCTTTCCCTTCACATCAGCGCACATTCTTTCCTTCTTAAAACGCAAACTTAACATCAGAAACAGCACATTCGGTAATTGTTGTAAAATGCAATCTTTACTGTTGCTAAATTGCGGGACGTTTGATAAACGTTGAAAGCACAATAATCCGCACGAGAGACGCTGTTCCCCAGCGCTCCAAAACGGACAAGCAGATTACACTTTGGGCTTCGGGTGCGCATCCAAACGATCAAATACACACAAAAATGTGTCAAAACACCCAATAGTACTCACTTAAACACAGTTTATGACGTGAACAGCTGAGAGAAAATCCGATGTGTCAATATATATGCAGTCACCTTCTGACGATCGGGCCAGCAATGTTAATCAAACAACAAAATCATTCACAGCTCTTAATCTGAATAACTTTAGCTGTAATAAGCATTAATGTCACATACAGTGAAAACTATGCAGTGTTATTTTATATTTAGTTATTTTATTATATATATATATATATATATATATATATATATATATATATATATATATACATACATACACCGTGGTGTGAAAAATTGTTGGCCCCCTTCCTGATTTTTTATTTTTTTGCATGTTTGTCACACTTTAATGTTTCAGATCATCAAACAAATTTAAATATTAATCAAATATAACACAAGTAAACACAACATGTAGTTTTTAAATGAAGGTTTTTTTATGAAGGGAAAACAAAATCCAAACCCATATGGCCCTTTTTCACACAGGGCCAATCCCCCCCGTGGTTTATCACACCTGAGTTCAGTTTCTCTAGTCACACCCAGGCCTGATTACTGCCACACCTGTTTGCAATCAAGAAATCACTTAAATAGGACCTGCCTGACAAAGTGAAGTAGACCAAAAGATCCTCAAAAGCTACATCATGTTGAGATACAAAGAAATTCAGGAACAAAGGAGAAAGAAAGTAATTGAGATCTGTCAGTCTGGAATAGGTTATAAAACCATGTCTAAAGCTTTGGTACTCCAGCGAACCACAGTGAGAGCCATTATCCACAAATGGCGAAAACATGGAACAGTGATGAACCTTCCCAGGAGTGGCCGGCCGACCAAAATTACCCCAAAAGCGCAGCCTCAGTTAAGGTCAGT
Source organism: Spinibarbus caldwelli (assembly GCA_039654775.1). Taxonomy (NCBI): domain Eukaryota; kingdom Metazoa; phylum Chordata; class Actinopteri; order Cypriniformes; family Cyprinidae; genus Spinibarbus; species Spinibarbus caldwelli. Next base: position 16,835,389 of record CM077229.1, on the reverse strand, counting down.
GTTCATGACTCCACCATAAGAAATAGACTGGGCAAAAATGGCCTGCATGGCAGAGTTCCAAGACGAAAACCGCTGCTGAGCAAAAAGAACATAAAGGCTCGTCTCAGTTTTGCCAGAAAACATCTTGATGATCCCCAAGACTTTTGGGAAAATACTCTGTGGACTGACGAGACAAAAGTTGAACTTTTTGGAAGGTGTGTGTCCCATTACATCTGGCGTAAAAGTAACACAGCATTTCAGAAAAAGAACATCATACCAACAGTAAAATATGGTGGTGGTAGTGTGATGGTCTGGGGCTGTTTTGCTGCTTCAGGATCTGGAAGACTTGCTGTGATAAATGGAACCATGAATTCTGCTGTCTACCAAAAAATCCTGAAGGACAATGTCCGGCCGTCTGTTCGTGACCTTAAGCTGAAGCGAACTTGATTTCTGCAGCAGGACAATGATCCAAAACACACCAGCAAGTCCACCTCTGAATGGCTGAAGAAAAACAAAATGAAGACTTGGAGTGGCCTAGTCAAAGTCCTGACCTGAATCCTATTGAGATGCTGTGGCATGACCTTAAAAAGGCGGTTCATGCTCAAACGCGTAACAACGTTAATAACGCGTTAACGCAAATTCATTTTAACGTCACTAATTTTATTAAGCACGGTTAACGCAGCGCACATTTTCTGTTTGACCCGTGGCCTACCTGTACTACTATAGCTGGAGAAATGGAAATGGATGGAGATGCTGACAGTGTTGCCAATTTAGTGACTTTTCAGACCACTTTAGCAACTTCTTTTCTTTTTTTTTTTTTTCTTTTTTTCCCCAAAATCTTTATAGGGTTTGCCCAAACCTTGTTTAGTTTCTGAGACTCGCTGGTACTGCCGCGCGAGCGCGAGGTCTCTCTTTCCCGCTGCGCACACACCTCTTTCTCTCTCCCTCCGCGTCTGCTCTGTTCAGTGCGCGGATGAGAGGAACAGCACTTTCAGTTAAAATAGATATTATGTTGCTTCTCTAATTTAACATGCAAGTATAGCCGAAATCACATCAGCTATTGTCTTTATCTTATGTGTAGCCCATTTGATTTTATCAGACGATGGCTGGATTATAAATCAGGATTTTTGTGCAGATTAACATCTTGGAAGGGAGAGCTGGTTATTTAGTCCTATGGGTCGCGTTTCAGTCACTATTTCATATTCATTCCATTGTCTGACAACAGAAACAGTAAAATATATAAATGAAAACAGTTTTATTGAGAATTTAGCTGCATCAAAATACAGTATGTGGGCACAGAGAGCCAAACAAATGTAATAATAAATAATAAATGTACATTTTACATGTTCAGAAGAAGTGAGATGCCCTGTCATGCGGAAATGTAAATAGGTTTGTGTAAGTAAATTGCTCAGTGCAAAGAAAGAGAACTAATGGGAACCTGGTATTTCTTTTTTCATGTGTTTAATAGACATGAGCAAGTTCTTTGAAACACATCTATGATCTTTGAAACATGTCTAGTCTTCAGGCTCTGTTAACTATGGTTTCACTAATAATAAACATATATTGCATAAATTATCCATATTTGTCATTGCCCATGTTGATTAGAGTATTTAAAACATGAAAAGTATTAATTTAAGGTACATTTAGAACAGATAAAAATGTGCGATTAAATTGTGATTAATCGCGAGTTAACTCATGACAATCATGCGATTAATCGCGATTAAATATTTTAATTGATTGAC